>ML793265.1:82085-105269 GCA_009831015.1 Picea engelmannii | reverse complement strand
CCATTCCATGATAGACCTGATCTTGTCAGGATCTACCGCTACCCCTTCCTTGGACAGGACATGTCCCAAGTAATGTATTTGCTTCTGAAAGAAGTCACACTTGCTGAATTTAGCATAGAGTTGATGCTCTCTTAGCACTTGCAACACAAATATAAGATGCTCTTCATGTTCTTCTCTATTTTTGGAGTAGATTAATATATCATCAATAAAAACTAGTACAAATTTATCTAAAAATTTGCTGAGTAAATTGTTCATTAAGCACATGAAAGTGGCAGGGGCATTGGTTAATCTGAATGGTACTAACACAAACTCATAATGACCATACCGTGTCCAGAAAGCGGTTTTATGGATGTCTTCACCCTTGATTCGGACTTGATGGTAACCCCACCTCAAGTCAATTTTTGAGAAAATAGATGCACCTCCCAACTGATCGAATAGATCATCGATCTTGGGCAACGGGTACTTGTTCTTTATGGTTACTTTATTAAGTTGCCTATAATCTATACACAGTCTAAGGGTGCCATCCTTCTTTTTCACAAACAGGACTGGTGCTCCCCATGGGGACACGCTGGGTCGAATATAACCCTTATCCATCATTTCTTTCAATTGTAATTTGAGTTCCACTAACTCAGGTGTGCTCATTCGGTAAGGTGTCCTGGACACTGACACCGCTCTTGGTGCGAGCTCTATCGAGAAGTCAATGTCTCTCTTCGGAGGTAGACCCGGTACCTCTTCTAGAAACACATCTCTGTATTCTCTCAGGATAGGATGATTATCAGGTCTTGGTTTAGCACCTTCGGTTGTTTTCAACACCTGTATTGCATATAGGGGACATCCCTTTCAAAAATACTTTCTCATTTGCAGGGCTGATATTTGTCTCACCGAGACCGATTTTCGGATCCCTTGAAGGGTTATCCTTTTTCCTTCTTTGTTCACACATTCTAAGGTTTTATGGTAACAGTCGAGTTTGGCTTTATGGGAGGCCAGCCAGTCCATACCAATCAACAGATCATATGATCCCAGGGGTAATACATTAAGGGTTTCTTGGGTGGGAAATTCACCCAACATTAACTCGTAGGATGGTATGGCCTCTACCACCTTTCTTTTAGTGCCAGTGGCTAACTGTACCAACCATGGCTTGGTTTGTTTTTGTGGTTGTAGCTTACATTTATCAAGAGCTGTAGGGGCTATATAACTCAAATTTGAACCAGGGTCAATAAAAAAAAACACCAGATGGTTGAGAATCATACCTTCTATTTCCACTATTGAAGCTTGGTTATTATCCAAGGTTGCATAAATCTGCGGCACACTCCTTGCCACATCATTGACTGTGGTCGCTTCCTAAAGGTTATAAACTTTCCGACTGTTCTGTTGTCGATGTGGACAGTCTCTCCAGAGCTGCTCTCCTCCGCAATCCCAGCATTCCAAAGGTTTCCTCTTTAGGTTATCAGTCTTTATTGGTGTAGTTCCAGAAGTTTTATTTCCATCCACCGAGGGAAATTTCTGCTGGAGTACACTCCGGGTTGGAAAGTTCATTCTGTCGTTCTTCTTGTAGTTTTTCAATCTTGAGGATTTGATCCCCTTTTTTTGAAATTTCGAACCACCTTTCTGTTTCCAGGCCCCACAAGACTCTATCCGAGGTCCATATTGTTCATGACAATATGTTGCTTTTCGAATAGTGTCTTCTAAGGTCTTTGGTTAGTCGAATTCAATTCGGTTCCGGTATACCTTGGGCAGCCCACTGATGAAGCGTTGTGCCTTCACCTTCTCTGCTTTGATGTAGGGTACATATCTCAATAAGTCGAGGAATTTGTTGACATATTCCTCTATAGTGAGTTGTCTCAGTTTGAGTTCATAAAACTCTTTAGCCTTCTCGTCGAAATATTTTTCCAACAAATACTTCTTCCGGAAGTACTTTTCAAACTGTTTCCAAGACAAGTCCTCTGCGCGGACCCCTTTCATATTCTTAAGGTCTTCCCACCAAATGGAATCTTTTTCGTTCAGATTGAAAGTGGCCACTCGGGCCTTCAAATTTTCTGAAAAATCATGGACTCTGAAATATTTCTTTAGTCCAAGTAGCCAAGCCTTGGCTTCCTCTCCCTTCTTTATCTCACCGTCGAAGGAGGGAGGTTTGGCCTTTCTAAATTCCTCAAATTTATGACTCTTGGAAGTCTTTTGTTTCTTCTGTTTTCTTTGAGAATAGGAACTAGTCCTGCTACTGAAGGAGTCTTCTGAATCGCCAGCTTCCTTCTCAATGGAATCATCTGGTACTGGTCCTTTACCTCTGAGGTGGACCTTTCTTGAAGTGCTTCTCTCAATATGGCCACTGACAGGACTATGTTTCTGTACTTCGGGTTCATGCTGCATTTGTCATTGTAGGTCGGATAAGATTTACAGTAACACTGCATTAATTTCAGTTTTCTTTTCTTGTTCTTTCATCATCCTTTCATTGTCAGCCTTGTAGCTTTGCAACTCAACCATAAGACTCCTCACAGTCTCGGCTAGGTCTAGAGGGGTTCCTATTTCTCTTCTTTCGACAGACTCTTCGTCTCTGTTGTGGGAGCCTTCTCCCACCTCTTGGTGAGTTACCATACTCTGCATCTGTAAATTTCTCGTGGCTGATCGTCCGCTTAGGTGAAAAGACACACGCTGATTGTTAGTCAAGAGTTAGATATATTTTTAAAATCTACGCATAATTTATATTTTCACATGTATACCTGTATAACAAGAATTTTTCATTTGGGGTTTTAATCCTTATCTATCAACAATCTTAACTTAAAACAGGACAACAAGGTTCATGTCCCAGATTACAGGTTCATCCTGCAATCCTTCTTCCTAAGGGGAAAATGTGGATGACTATGTCTCCTTACGTGGCTCGTGCCTGAGCCCAAGCAGGCCAAGTGTTGTAACCATGATTTGATACCAATTTTTCACATACCCACTACGGAGATCAAAATTTTTCGTTTATTTCTCAACGATCAGAATCCCCAGAGTCCTACGGGGCTTAGCGCAGACCAGCTCTTTCCTTTATACACGTCCAATCATAGGACCTTTTCTTCTTTCGCGGCCCGAAGGATTCTAACATCCTTCTATTTCCTATCTAGAAAAATTATGCATCCACAGAAGCTCTCCACTAAATCTCCCCTTTAAAGCTGGGAAATCAGACTTCGCAAGGTCGCGATTCCCGTGATCACGTATTTGTGTCTTGTGATTTCCCTGAAACCCGATGTAGGTCAAATGCTGACCCTTTGCGTCCCTATCGAGGTTTCTCCTATCATGAATTCGACACTTACGAGGTCAATGACACTGGCATTTCCGACCCCCGAACCCCGATGGACCAAAACACTAATACGTGCCTTGACGGGTTTGCTCTTCTGGTTAAACTCCGGCCCACATGACCGCTAATCCATAAGACCACGGTCTTAGCTCCTATCTGTATTTCTGACTTCGCGGGATCAAAGTGTATGGACACTTTGTTCTCAGGATCCCAGATCCTCTGATACACCGTTGCGTTGACGCACGCAAGGGTTGACCTTTCAACGGTACCCTCACCTGTCGCCTTTTCGGATATCGCGAGAGTAAAGTGTATGGACACTTCATTCTCAGGATCCCTGATCCTCCGATACCCGATAAATTTCTTTATGCTCTAGCCCTCCTGGATATGCCCCCAGTCTATGCGACCATCATCCACAAGACCTCAGCCTTATGTCTCCAATCGAGGTTCGGGCTTTCCAATGTCGCGATACACATAACCACAGGACTCACAATATGCTGAATCCTGATACGTTCGCTCTTGGCTTATGCCCTTCTTGATTATAGCATATTCCATGTGACCTGCTCTTATATGACCAAAACCATATGCACCTATCGGGGTTTCGGGTTTCTCAATGCCCCGATGTACATGTCCCCGAGACTTGCGATATGCCGATCCCCGATAAAATCTGGATCCTCTGACAAGTGTCCTATCCGGGATCTACAGTTAATATTTCCTCGCTAATGCCTGTGGCCCACACTCCCTCGACGATTAGGAAATCACGTTTCAGAGACTCGTGATTTCAAATGCAATGGTTCACAAAACTTTCGAAGTTTTGGACCCCAATGTGGGGTGACACCTGTCCACCGTCGACTCTTCTGTGGCCCACAAACCATAGCTATCAGGATATCGTGTTTCGTGATTTCATGGTCCTTGATACACCGTTCCCTTTGTCTCCAGAAACCCCGAAGTGCCGAACTCCGACTTCCTTCAGATTCCTGTCACGTTTTCTGCCCGAGATCCACAGCTAGGATTTCCTCGGTGTTTCGAGACTCGAAAGGTCTCGGATTTCTTAACTCCTGGAACCCCGATACCTCAATATCCCGATGCCTTTCCGAATTTTCCCACTTGTCAACTCGAATCCTCGGTATCCGATATACCGATGAATTCTCAATCTCCGACACGTGTCCTTCAGGGATGGACGGTCTAGGTCTATATCAGGACTTTCACCATGGAGTGTCCCAATCTCTTTTCATCAGGATTCCTGAAATCTCGAATCCCGAATCCCCGATACCGACTCCTCTCTCGGGACTTTCGCCCTTGTTCACGAGGCTAAACCTTCCTGCATTTCCTAACATATCCAACGGTAGTCAGGTCCTTTAGCTAAGATCTGACGGCCCAGATCTATCCCCTGTAGTGCACCCTCCCACTACTCTCTGGATGTGGAAGAACCAACGGTCCAGATACTCTCACAGACCTTGGGGATCTACGGTCCCAATTTCCTATCTATTCATGAAGATAGAGGGAAAAAGGGAAAGATATGTAACACCCTTGTTTCTTTCGTCAATCCAATGGTTGTGAATGACCAGGGGTCTTTCGACAGGATCTCGTCTGTCGATTCATTACTTATTCCTATGCTGCTACCTTGGGAGTTTTAAGAGGTTCATTCTTCCTCGTACAGGGTTGTTAAGACTTGCACAGCCAAGTCCTTTTTACAGGTTCTTGGTAAACCTTTCCAGAGGGGGAATCTCTGTGAAGAGATCTATTCCGAGGCATTCCGGGAGACAGATAAGGGGAAACAACTTCCCGAGAATGGGATGGAAGTCTGACTTGGTTCGACTTAAGCATAATGAAATTCATTTATCAACATAAGCCATGTGTGTTTTTTCTGTTATAAGCATATACAACTACTAGTACTGATTAAACACCAGACAATCATTCTTATAATGAAAACATTCATAGTTTCACAGCTTATGAGCATAATTATTAAAAGACATATATCTCAAGGTGCCAAAGGAAAAACACTTATTAGAAATACCACCAGGGTTAAGTAACTGCTGAGAGGGGTGCTCGTTTCAACCCAACCATAGGCGTAGTGACTCCCAGTGGATTTACCACTAGCCACCCCCGAGCTGAGACCACAATGTTTTGAGACTGCATCTCTCTGTTTGCCAGTGACCAGGAGCGAAGGTTGCAATCCTTCCTCTCTACTATCACTCACTCTGCGTAATGCCAGAGTTCCCCTCGCATCTACCCCAATCGCTACTATCCCACGTCTTATCCTCTCGCGAGGTTGCGTGTGGCGCGATTATCCTCACGCTGATCAAACCTAATAGCTCTACGGATGGGCGGTTTACCTTCCCATCCCTCATTAAGCCATCAACCTACTAGCCTGCGGAACATTTAGTTCGGGGCCAGCGAGCCTCTTTTGGTTCTCTGGGCCAGTGGAGTCCAAATACAGTAATAAATTATCGGTGGAAGTTAACGCCACCTTTTCAGGTGCCTCCCACCGCCATCATGGTCTCTTTTTCTGCACATCCCCTCTCAGCAGTCCTACAATAAATTCAAAATTTTATTCACATTCATTGACCTTTTCCTCAAGGTCTGTTTACATCACATATTCATATTCATGAGTCCACCATAGTTCCTGGTCAGTCTAGTTATATTTACAAGTTGGGGGAAATAGGGTGTTACACTTTATATAGTTATATGACATGGATCTACAGTGTATTTGATTGGTAGCCATGTGTTTATTCTATCTCGAGCATGGGTATGCCCGCCTCAGTGAGACATTTGTTATTTTGCAGATGGTGCCTCCCGGTTCCTGGTCCCTGGGATTACTTGTTCGGAACATCAGTAAAGATTGGTAATGTATTTCGGCCATCAGATGCTCTTCTGACCTCACACATTAGGGGGCATCTGTTATAACCCTAATTTGCACCATACATTCTTACCTGGCATCAAGCCATTTCAAATCTCTTCTTTGCCAAAACACTACTAAACAACTCTTCAAAAACTCCATTTTTAAAAGTCCACGCTAGCTGGCCCAGTACATCCCACGTGGATCTACAGTGTCCACACTAGTTGGCCCACTACAGCCCACATAGACCTTCAGAAGCATAAAAAAAGGAAATTTTCTGACGGAACACACAACTTTGGGTGAGTTAACTAAATCTTCCGGCCATGCATGGCCGAGGGTTCGTGCGAATACCTAGCTTCTTCTAGCCTATAAAAGAAGGGTTAGGGGTCCTATTTGGAGGAGGAAAAATATAGAAAAGAAACTCTACCCATTTTCATATTCCCATTGTCCCAACCCTTTAGCCTTCCTTGTGCCAAAGGAGATACAAAGAAAAGCAGTTGGAGGACAGTCGAAGAGGAGCCTAGGATCAAGTTCGCGGAGCGGTGGTCGATCTCAACTTTTGTAAGTTGACTCAATCAAAGTAATAAAGAAAGTGCTTTTCCCGTCCCAATTCATGAGTTGTTCATAATTTTCTAAGTACATGTTTGAATTTCTAACTCGTTATTCTATAGGTAGTATGCATGTGTAGTTGTTTCTTGTCTTGTATGCAGGTCAGCATTGGAAAGGAGAACCGCGAACAAGTAATCAAGTGTGACAAAGGATCGACATCAAACGCCCAGAACGAGGTAGGTTGATCTAGCCATGCATTTACTAAAAAGAAATGGGATTTAAGTCTGGGGATGAAGGTAGAAAGTAGATTTTCTATAGGTCATATCTGCATGCAAAGTCTAACCCTATTTGCTAGTTCGTAAGGAGATTTCCCTCACAACAAGGCACGTTTTGTCATAGAGGTTCGTTCCTTTTCACAATTCTTATTTTAAAGATCCTTGGACCCTACCTTCCTCAACAACATATTGTGAAGGTGAGTTACATTCTGGAATGTCCATTCCACTATCGTCATCAGATATTACGTATCAAGTTGTTCTTGAATCTTCCACCAATTCAGATCCTGTTACATCGCAGACGAACGAGGAGGATCATGTTCTAGAGCCTCTGTGGGCCACTTCATCGTCTTGTTCATGTGACTACCTCGATGAGACTTTGCCTTCAGATGAAGCTATCATCGAGGCCATGAATGTTTTTGATAGGCCCTAGGATGATATGCATCATCACTCTTATTTTCTCCCAGATCTTGCTAGAATCGAGCAAGATGATTTTAGATCTACTTTGAGAGAGATAGTCGGTCATGTCGTAGTTCCACTTGATACACATGACATTTATGCTGAAGGAAACATGGTGAGTATCTCCCCTACCGTCATGATCGATATCTCTCATATCCCTGAAAAGATTGAAAATGTATACAGCGGTGCGAATTGTTCACCAGAAGAAATTTGATCTACAGTGAACTCTTCAAGGAATTCTGAGATGTATTCGCTTGGTCATATGAAGAGATGTCACAAATCAACCCTCGAATTCTCAAACATGAGATTAAAACTTACCTAGATGCTAAGCTTGTTCGACAACGTCTTAGAGCTGTCAATCCCCGGAAGGCCCCTGCTATTAAGGTAGAGGTAGAAAAACTGCTTAATGTTGGCTTTATCTACCTGGTTCCCTTGACTAAATGGGTATCCAATCCCATTACTGTGAATAAAAAGCAAGGAACCATCCGTGTATGCATGTATTTTCATGACCTGAACAAAGCCTGTCCTAAAGACAACTTCCTGACACCCTTCATCAATTAGATTCTCGACGAGTGTGCGGGAAGCAAATTTTTTTATTTCATGGATGAATTTTTAGGGTATAACCAAATTCAGATTAAACTCGAGGACCAACATAAGACGACATTTATTTTCCCTTGGTGTACTTTTGCATACCGGAATATGCCTTTTAGACTTAAAAACACTAGAGAAACCTTCCAACGAGCTATGACCTTCACATTTCACGATCTCAAGAATATAGTTGAAGCCTATCTTGGTGATCTTGTTGCTCACTCTCGTAAGAGAGTGGATCACCCTAAGCACCTTTGTCTAGTATTTGAAATATGTCTCCATTATCGCATCCGGTTGAACCCTCATAAATACATCTTTTGTGTTAGGTCAAGTCATCTTCTAGGATTTTTAGTCTCTGAAACCAGAATCATGGTAGATCCATTAAAGGTTGAGGCAATACGTCGATTGCCTCTCCCGCGCACTATTCACCAACTTCAAGGTTTACAGGGGAAATCTAAATTTTTACGACGGTTTATAGTGAACTATGCCAATATTATTAGGGGTTTCATGCATCTCTTGAAGAAGGACTCTCCTTTTATCTGGGATGAGGGAGCATGGGAATCCTTCGATGATTTGAAGAAAGCCTTGGTATTGATGCCTTTGTTGAAGTCTCCAGACTACAATATATATCACTTGATTTATGTCTCCGCATATGAAGAGACAATTGGTATGGTGTTGGTTTAGTAGGATGATGAGATCTGTGAGCACGCCATTTACTATCTTAGTCGAAACTTAGTCAGCCCTAAACTCAAATATTGTCATGTTGAAAATCCAGCATTGGTTGTCATTCACGTAGTCCAATGATTACAACATTATATATTTCTTTGCAAAACTATTTTGGTTGTCGATGTCAATCCATTTCAATATGTCCTTACTAGGCGTATCATAGGGGGAAAGTACAATAAATGCATTGTCATTCTACAAGAGTTCGATCTCAATTTTGCTTCTGCGAAGTCCAAAAAATCACTATTTTTTGCAGAGTTAATATGTGACTTCCCTCGATTGGATGAGGATGTTATTCATGTTGATTCATTTGTGGATGAACACATTTTCCTTGTCTTGTCATTAGACCCCTGTTATGGATACATTGTTCTCTATATTCAAACTTTAAAGTTTCCTCAGCATCTCTTGCGAGATGATTGACATCATATACGATACCAAGCTAAGAACTACCTTATAGTTGGTGAAACTTTGTATCGTTAAGGAGTAGACATTATATTCATCATTGTTTAACTCACAAAGAAGCTGATTCTCTTCTAAATGACTGCCATAGTGGGGCTTGTGGTGGTCATCTATCAAGGCTTACGACAACCCAGAAAATTTTGCGAACCAGTTATTTTTGGCCATCTATCTTTAAAGATTACGTCGAAGCAGTTAAGAAGTGTCACCCCTGCCAGGTGTTCATTTGGAAAATGCACTCACATCCAACCCCTCTCCATCCAATCACTAACGTCGTTCCATTCACCAAGTGGGGGGTGGAATTTTTGGATTGCAACCTAACTTTGCCTGGGGGTCATCAACACATTATTGTGGTCATAGACTACTTTAATAAGTGGGTCGAGGCCATGACTACAATTAAATACCATGTGAATACTGTTGCCTTCTTCGTATTCAATCAAATTATAGCCAGGTTCAGAATCCCGAGTGAGATTGTCACTGATCATGGCAGACACTTTTAGAATGAAATGATGGAAGAACTAGCATCTAAACTGGGGTTTAATCATGGTCATTCTTCCCCTTACTACCCCCAGGAAAATGGACAAGTAGAGGTCGTGAACAAGTCTCTCAAGACCATTTTGCATAAAATTATCACTCGGAGCAAATTTGACTGACATATCATGATATATCCCGCACTTTGGGCATACCAAACCTCGTTCAAGACTTCCATCGGTTTTTCTCCTTTCTAGTTAGTACATGGTGTGGATTCAATCTTACCTATTGAATGTAAAATCCCTTCTCTTAGATTGGAAGTTGCGCTCCTACCTGACACTTCCGATCTCGAACAATGCCTCATGCACCTAGAGAGTCTAGATGAGCAGCGTCAAGACGCCTCTACAACTATCGAAGCGAATAAAAGACATGTCAAGGTCCAATATGATAAGTCTATCTGTCCTTGGTTGTACACTGAGGGTGACTTGGTCCTTCTATATGATCAATCCAAAGAACCACTAGGGGTAGGAAAGTTCAAGCCCATGTGGCATGGTCCCTATATCGTGTAACGTGTCTTAGAAAAAGGAGCTTATGAATTAGAATATTATGAAGGGAACATGTTGGTTGAGCCCAGGAATGGGCTCTATTTGAAAAGATATTACGCTTGATCCCCAATATTGGGTGTAACTCTTTATATACTAATGTAATTTAGTGTATATATCTTTTCCCTTTATTTTTATCTTCAACTTTCTTATCAAGTTTTTCCTTGGTTGGCAGATGTCAACAGAGTCTTCGGTCTACTTAGAATTCGCAAACGGGGCCAGTCGTCATACACGAAACTTGGCTTCCTCCGCTTGTGTTGTTTACTCACCTGAGGGTCTACTGGTGTCTTCAAGTGGTGTATTCCTAAGTCCATCCACGAATAATGTGGTCGAATATAGCATCATTATAGAACTTTTGCACAATGCCATTTCACATGGTATTTGATCTTTAGAGGTTCGCCTGGACTCCTAGTTAGTAGTATGTCAGTTGAAGGGCAGTTACCGTGTGCGTGACCCTTATTTACTTCGACGATTCCTACGGGTACAACTTTTGGAATGATAGTTTGATTTTATTACTTATCATCACATACCTAGGAGTTCTAATTATGTATCTGATGCATATGGTAATTTTTTTTTAGATTGGCATTTGTCACATAACTAAATCAAAGAAAACATTCTCATCAATGCACACATTGTAACATAAGTTAAGCTGAAGAACCATGTTTTTATATATATTTCAAAAAATATGATGTTTATAGTACAAAATTGGGGCCAACACCCTCAATATACATATACATCTGATCATACAATAGTCATGACATCTATACATGTGGCGCCAGATGAGTTTCATGATAGAAAATTATGGCGTTTGTGAGACGCCGAAAGAGTCGCACCCAAGCATGGGGCACACCCACCACCTATCATTGAATAGCCTCCAGAAAATCCTCCACCTAAACCATAGGAATTATCTGTGTCAAATGATACATGTTTCCCTGCACGTTTTGAAGGACTCTCTTTGCATACCCTCCTGCTGCCTCATCTCCTTGGTACCTACAATGATGTATTGGATGTCCTTCTGACCATTGTGGACCTACGTCTACGTCACATACATGTCTAATTAGTAATTAGCATCATCCAAAAATATTTTTGTTTTCCTATACAAAAATACAAAAAAATGAAATATTTAAAAAACTTTGACATACCTATGTCTCCGTAGGCGGACCCTGGTGGTAATGGCATGTCAGGATCTCCTCTGAAGTCAATTCCTACATAAGGGTAGTCATCCAGGGCTATCACCTTCCGTCTCCACCAGAAGAAGAAGTCATCGTTGTAGGGTGTTGGAACCCTACCTCCCCATTTCCGCCTCATCACCTCGGTCCTCTGTGTCATGGATGGATCGCGAGCTCCACACAAAATAATGTCAACTCTAGGTCCCAAGCCTGGAACCTGCTCAAAGAAAAAGCTACAAATGATAGAAGCAAACCTGAAGTTCCTTTTACTACCCTGTTTGCATTCTGTCAGCTGGCTCTTCATGTTGACCAACAGTGAGGTGCACCATTTGTACACTGTGGGTCTCAAGCACTCCACTAAGTAGAACATAAGTGGCCTCGATTCCTGGTGCAAATAGGTCAATCCTATGATCCGTGTCAAAATGAGGAAAACAATCTTGAGACTAAGATTGTTTATCTCTCTAATGGGGAGTTGACTCTTGACCTTCTTGGTCCCTACAATGCAATGAGCGACTATGTATTTCTCAATTTTCATGCCACTCCCAGGTCCACTAGATTTGAGGTTGACCACCTCACCTAGACATGACAATCCCGTCATGAAATAAATGTCCTTGACTTCAATCCTTAATGATTGTCCATCAAGGTTGAAGCTCTCACTATCTGGATCCCAGTAATCCACGAGCAACTGTAGAAATCTCACTTAGGCTGCCATACCTTTGAGAGCCCAAAAATTGTATACCCCACATCTTTTCAAATCCATTTGGGCCCCTGGATCTCTCTCCACTACAACATCTACCTCCTTATGTTCTCTTTCTCTTCACTTTAGCACCATCCTGCAAGAGACAAACCCTTTTTTGAGTTAGCAACCTCAAAAAAACATTTTTCATAGACATATACGTGAGATGTAGTGTACACAGTCGTGTATAGGGTTTCTTATATGCTGGTTGTTTTTTAAACAGTCGCGTATAAGCATGCGTATATGCGACCTAATGAACTGTAGCCTGCGTACACCTAAAGTTTCAAATTGCGCTCTAAATAACTTTAAAAATGGAACCTAATTACAAAATCTAATCCACTAAAAAGAAAGAGGAATTCATTATGAGTTACCTGGTCCAGAGGGTCGTCGATTTCGTCACTTGTAGCTCCCGCAATCACCAGTTGAAGTTCGGAGGCAATTTGGTCCAAAATACACTATTTGGGTAAAAAATACAAATGGTATAGTAAATTTGGTTTTTTTTTACTATTTATAGCAAATTTTTACCTACTTTGCATAGTTTCATCCAATATTTTGGCCTAATGGACTAATACGATAGTGGATGGAGTTGGTTTTTGTAGTTTTATCTAGGGATTCTTGTGGTTTTCAGTGCCATGTTGCCCGTTCGTAACTTTGGACAGGTATTTTTGTTACCCATCATATAGGATAGATATACAATCCATCACGTACACGTGCATCATCCTATGACTGTCACTCATATGCCTTAGGTACGAACCCATTTCATAGAGACACATAACCTTCTATTTGCAACTAGAAGTGTTGTTATCAAATGGTAGAGACTTACCAAACATGGATACCCTAGTTAGATCCTCTGCTTCATTCAGTGCCCATGAAGATATTTTTTTCATAGGACCGGGAGTCCCTTATAGTTAATACATGAATTTATGTTGAACCTCATTTCTTACTCATAAACTTACTGACCTATACCGAGAGGACTCCCAGGCGAGTTTGATTTAAGCTCTTTTCCGACTCGTTTTCAAAAAGACAAAAGATTTATGAGTGAACTTGTCTCTTTCACACTCGTAAATTGGATTTGAAAGGACGACTATTTGGTGCAAGTTTATCCCTTTTTCAAACCAAGTATACTAAGATTACAGAAAAGGACATTTTTTGGCGTTTAGTTGTAATTGCATCTCATGCCCTTGCTTACAGTATTGAGCCTATTGTCAGTTCTCGCTTTTTCATTATAAGCCTATCACCTCAGCAATTTGCATCATCAGCAAAACAGAGCCTTGTTTATATCTTTTGCAGCTTGACACCCTATACCCAGGAGGAAACATTTCCCCCAATGTCCATATCTTGCATGCACCTCCTTGCATTGAACATAGGTATGTTCGACTGCTGGAACTAGTTTTGCTTACTTGCGACACTCGTTTCCTCCTCTGTATCAAAGCATTCATTTGACTATGAAAAAAACAAAAAACAAATGGGCGGGAAGGGATATTATCTTATATTGGTAGCAGTCGTGTCACCTTTGAACAAGAGCACAAAATATTTGAGTCCACTTGTCATCAAAATTTTGGGTTTAGCATGACCTTAGGAATTTGATCTCGTTACAGAGAGTTTACTCCCCCAACTGGTTACTCTTCCAGTCCCTATGAAGATTTTAATTGATGCCTCCTACATCTCAAAGTTTCATCATTGATTCTATGCTGCCAGAGTAATTTTGAGACTGGTTTTACTGGGCCTTTTTCATGACTATGACATCCTTTGGCATGTAGCCACCTTTTTATTTCTTATTCATGGCCATGGAAAACTGTTTGGTATATTTTCACATGGATCTGCAGTGTAATTCAAATTGGCAGCCATGTGTGCAAAGTCAGTATAGATTGTAATGAGCAAATAGGTTTTCTAGTTGGGTCCCCATTACTCCATTTATGGGTCTTATAATGTATTTTTTCCATCGCAGATACTCCTCTAACCTCACACATTAGGGGGCATCTGTTATAGAAAGATTTGCTTCACCCTATGCAAAATTGCACAGAAGGCCTTTTTCCATTTCTCTATGCAGAATTGAAGTTCCTTTTTGCAAATACTAGAGATAAAAACATCATTTTTCCACATATACGTGCCCTACCTATAGTACAACATGCGTATATGTAGGTTACACCACTACAACCCACGTACATCAGTATTTGTGCCCAAAATTAAAAAAATGGTGTCAGGTTTCCATGTCACATCACGAGATCTATGATCCTTGGCCTTCCATATACTGGAAACGTTCTGACTTGACCCTTTAGTTCCAATTGAAAGCTACAAATGAGCCAAATCCAAGCTATGGAAAGGAGGAGAAGAATTCAACTTTGAGAGCAAAGTTACTTTGGAGAAATTATTCACTTCATATCGAGTCTGCATCCCTTTGTCCTTTTAAGTCTGAACACATTGTTCAACCCCCAAGATCTTCCCTACTTGTTTGAGAACCTCATTGTCTCTCTTATATGAGCTTTCCTTTGGTGGAGGATTGAAGTGGTGGAGGCCCAGATGGAAGGGACTTAGTTTCTCGGTTTTGAACCATGCTGACACAAAATTTTGTAATTCATTCACTTCTGTTGATTACATTTTAATAGAAATACTATTTTCTCATCCAATTAATTTCTTGCAAATATTTGAATTGTTATTCCATGGGCATATTTGTTATGAATGTTGATGGATTATGCTATTGAATGTGCTAACATTATATATTATCACCATATGCTTTTGTTGCTTGGTTGTTGAGGACAAGTTGCAGGTGTATTGCTTTGACTCAAGTGCTCAACGGTGGAATTCATCGAACATCTGGATGAGGTAGGCCATTTATCTTTTCTTGCTAGCATATTTGTTTATATAGCATACTTGATATTAGAGTTGATTTCTACAGTCATTTCCATCTGTTGTGGTTCACCCCTAGCCAGAGAAAGATTTTCCTCGTAACACTCATTTATTTGGGGCTGTGTTTTGTGTTTGTTAATACAACAACAAGTGTAAGGAGGATAATGAATGATAAAGGGGCATTCATTGTAGTACTTACATATGAATAATATACACTAGAAAACAACACATTTTTTTGTCTTAGCAATGATGCAAGCTGGGTGGATTCTCTTTCATGTCAATTTCCAACAACTGTATCTCATCTTTTAATAAGCATAATGATATTCACAAATTTATCAAGAAGTCTCTATTCAGGATAATATATTACTATTCTTAACGTTGGTAAAGCTAATGACAAAGTCCAGACAATGTTGGTAAAACTGACATTTTTCATGAGACGCTTAAAGACTAAGACCGAGAGTTTCCCACAACCCAGAGATGGAATAGTGTTTTTCAACATTCCTAAGGTAAAGTTCCCTAAGGTAATAGTTTTTTAGGTCAAATTTCCTTAGTTCATAGTTGACCTCATGAACTTTGACCTCATGAAATTTGACCTCGAGATCTATGACATCAGAAACTTTGGACTCCAAAACGTTTACCTTGGAAACTATGACCTTAGGAACTTTGACCTTAGTAAATATGGTTTGAAAAAATTTGAACTAAGGGACTATGACATGAGGAGATTTGACCTGAGGAACTTTCATCTCAGGAACTATGATCTTAGGAAGTATAGCTAGAGAAATATTGGATGGAATACTTCAATAATATAGTCCTCTTATGATTCTCATGGAATCAATAATCACTAAGACTTTACAAATCCCTTTTTGTTTGAGAGAAATAAGACCCTACCAAATAGAAAGTGCTTCTGTCTTGGTCTTGTTGTTCATGGTAATTTACCGAGTCCCCAAGCATATAATACAGATAATTTTTCCTTTTAGATTCATAGACAAACCCCACCCAAACACTTACCTCCCCTAGAACAATGTTTCTTAACCCCTATAATATAATAAATTTATTTTAACCAACCTTCATTATCCTTGAATTTAGTGATTACTTTATTGTACCACCTTATTAGCATAATGCTCAACTCAAGGAAACTTTAGATCTTAAAATATCTTCTATAGGTTATTTTTAGGCACCGTATTAAAATATTTCCCAAAGTTAATGAATCAACAAAGAAGATTAGTTTTATTATTTCAACATTCCTCTACAATAATCTTAAAAATTAATTAAATGATTCATGCTCGAATGATAGCTTCTAAAGATTATCTTGGGATTTAGCCATTTTTACCAAACTTTCTAACCAAAAGATAATTTTCATTTGTAAAATGATCTCATATAACTTAGCAAAAAGAGGACAAATCGTACTAGTTGTATAATTTTTTGTCGCCGCCTTTTAAAATAGGAACAATGAACCTTTCAATTTGAAGTTTAGAGCTAATTTTCGTTTCCAAAATGATCTCATATAAAATCAAAAAATGACAAATCATAATAGTCATATAGTTTGAAACATTATTTTTGTCACCACCTTTAAAAATAGGAACAATGAACCTTTCAATGCAAAGTTTAAAGAAACCTTGTTTCACTGGTATATTTAAATGTCTATAAATTTAAATTACAAGAACAAAACATCCATTTTTTATGATCTTTACTTAATCACTTTTAGTGATCTTAGTTTTTCCTTTTATTAAATGTTTTCCTTTTATCAAATTCATTCAAAATAAAAATCTCATAATAACATTGTATTTGTATTACTGTTATTCATAAGTCTTTTTATTTGCATTGCTTAATACATTTTTAAATACAATACAATTATGATAATCAATTTTTACATAAAAATGTCTATCCACCGCGTGTAAAAAATATGACTTTCACATACACAAACTTTGCTAAGTTCTAAATCTTACTTTTCAAAATTCATACCACATTCGCTAATGAAACTTTATGCAGGGTGGGTATTCTATAGTGGATAGATAGACATTTTTGTTTGCCTTTATCCATATTCAACAATATTTTTTTTTATCCATATTGAGCAATAAATTTTTTTATGATTAACAAAGTTAAGTTAATTTTTTATTTCATTATCACTAAATAATAATTTAAAAAAAATATATTCACATTAATATATTTTATTATGATTAACAAAACTAAGTTAATTATTTATTTCATTATCAATATTTTTAAATAATAATTGAAAAAAAATATTTATATTAATAAATACATTTCTACATATAACAAAATTATTATTTGAATTTTTATAAGTACATTTTACATTTAATAACTTTGAAAAGTGAATATCTCATTTCATTTTAAGTCTCAATTTATAATCCTTAAATAAAATATTATCATTAACAAGGGCACATTAAATGCAAAATCATTCAAATGACAATGACCTCGTTTACATGGATTCCTTGGATAATTGTTTGTTTTACGTTTAGACACCGTGAAATCAGATTAAATCAAAACAAAACATTTTTAGAGAATGAGAATACCCACACACTGAAATGAGATTAAATTGATACAATTTGACAAATACCAAAATTTTGTTAATTATAAAATAAATAGAAAAATTATTGTCGTAAAGGTAAATCAAAATTATTCAATAATCACCATTAGAAATTCAATATTTCTATTCTATAAAGTTTTATAGTAGTGTAACGTCCCATATTTTGACTTTAAACAGATAGAACTTTGATTGTACTCATCATAGTCATTCATTGTTTAGTAACTACTTGGACTTAGATATATTGATATAGACATTTGAGATGTGTGTATCTGAACCTATTTTAGGTGTTGCATAATGTTATTTTATTGTTATATGTTCATAACGATGATAGTTATGAAAATTGTTCAAACATACAAATTTGAATGTGAAATTTTAATACAATGGATATTAGTGTAACATTATGTTGTGGATGTATAATAGATATGAGACATTTTGTAAATAAGCATATATTTCTTAACTGAATGTCGATACAAATATGGATGATCGTATGAAATATGTGATGTGTCTGCTTGGATATGAGTATTGGTGAACTAAGTTGCAAGTTGACAAGTTATGTAATAACCAAATGACTGTAATGTTGACGTAATTTAGATGTCGTAGACATCCAAAAGATAGTGTATGCTATAAGTTGTACTTATGATTTAATTTATGGTTTCAAATATTGCTATGATTTGTGGTAAGTGTGGTTTTGACAAGACACACAACTTGCCTAGAGTGGTTATTTGATGACGTGACTCTAAGAACAGTAGTTGCACAATAGGGATTGATGTAGGGTGTTGACCCTAGTTCTATAAGGAGGGGTGGAGGTATTTCCCACCGTTTATCCTCTGAAGCCTAGAGTCGTGGGAGGGTTGTGTGAATTCATGCTCCCCTAGACGTGTGATGGCGACTGCTAGTTGCCTGTTGGGTAAGATGGGTCGATATGTATGACACTTCCACTTACAGGTTCTATATGGATTTAGGTCAATATAGTTGACGCTCCAGCTTAGTCCAACAGAGGAAAGGATAGGATGGAAGATGGAAGTAGGTTAGGAAGGAAGGATGCTTTGATGTTAGTTGAGAACATTGATTGAGGATTAAAGGTGCCACTATTGTTTACTTACTTGGTTCCTACCATGTTTAAAAACCTCTTTGATTTCCTATTGATATTTTAAGTGTGATAATGAGTTATTGATGAATTGGTGTAATTTTGTTCGTTAAGATTATTAAATGATGCATTACTTGATCTATTGTCCTAAATGTCTTGGTGATCATATAGGAACTATGCTCTAGGGGCAATGGTTGTTTATCGTTAGTACATGCATGAGATACGTGTCCACTAGCTACGCACACATACCCTACCCATGTACACTAGTACAATTAATTAATGTATTAATTATTAAAGTGGATTATTAACTATTTAATTGAATGTTTATTGAATATGTAAATTATATTGCATACAAAATATCTAGAAGCATTAAATACCTTATTTGAATTTGATTGATGGTTGGTATGATGAATTAAATGAGCATGGTGGGTTGTCATGTACATTTTGGGGAAAATTGTCAAATTGCATTTATTAGCTAGCATGAGAAGAAAGACTTTTCATTTTATTTATTGTTGTTTAATGCAAGTCATTTATATTTTAGTTCTATTTTAATCTTTTCCCAAAAATCTAGATAAGGGAGGTTGATGGATAATAATGAGGGTGGTTGAGGAGACTTGGGGAAGGGTGTATGGAAACTTGATAAATAGGGAGAAGAAGTGGTGAGGAAGGAGGAGAAAGGGAGGTTTGACCATGATGAGAGGATGTGAAATATTTGGAAGACATATTTCTTATGATGGTTTTCTTTTAGCATTTGGGATTTTCTATTCTTGGAGTCATGGGCACGGAGGGCCAAGAAACCAAAAGGTTTCTTGGAGCTAGGAACTCGGCTAGGCTCCTAGTTGACTGGGAGGATTCCATTATTTCACTCTGGGCAAGAGGGAAAAAAATGTTTAGAAGCACCTTCCTACTCCTAGCAAAGCTACATTGCAATTGATGAACTTCAATGGACCATGGAGGAGGTATTTTCATTGGTATTTTGTTGTACTTCTGTTTTAAGTTTTGAATCTTAGAGTTAACATATTACTTAATTCATCATGCTATTTACAATTATCATTGAGAAAATGTAAAAGAGTTGTGGAAATGAAAATCGATGAAATTATGTTAAATAAAAGTTGTTAATGCATATGTATTTAATGAGTGATTAATTTCCTAACATCCTAGATGGGCGTTACATTTGGTATCAGAGCACGGCTGCTACGCTAGGGCCTAATGAGTTCATATGCTTATAATTAATCTTATTATTTTATAAGGAATTCATATACATTATTATTTGTGTTATATGTTAGGACTATAAAAATATAGTCTAGATAAAAGAATGTCCTCTCTAGTTCCTTTCACATATATAATAAATTTCAGTGTTGAAAATCATACAATAATTCAAGAAAGACACAATATGTGAATCTATATCACATATTTTATTCATTGATGTGCATCTATATGACATATTTTAGGCATTGATTGCAAAATGTAACTTATGTCTTTATTTGAGGTATACAAATTTGAAGAAGTATTTCATGATTAAACAATATTTTAAGTTTTTCACTGATAATCATTGATGTTGAACCTTAGTGTTTTTGGGAAAAAACACCCTACGAAATAGCAAATAGAGTTCAGACTTTGCATGTAGATTTGACCGAATAGAAATTACTTTCTACCTACATCCCTAGATTTAAATCCCCTTTTCTCAGTAAATGCATGGAAAGATCCACCTACCTTGTTATCGGCGTTTGATGTCGATCCTCCGTTGTGCTTGATTACTTGTTTGCAATGCTCCTTCCAAAGATGACCTGCACTCAAGACAAACAACAACTATGCATGCATGCTACTTCTATACTAACGGGTTAGAAATCAAACATAAACTAATCAAACCATAGAAATTTCATGAATTGGGACGGGAAAAGCATTCTCTTTATTACTTAAAATGAGTCAACTTACAAAAGTTGAGACCGGCCACCGCTCCTTGAACCTGATCCTGGGATCCTCTTCTTTTGTCCTTCAACTGCTTTTCTTTAAATCTCCTTTGGCATTAGGAAAGGCTAAAGGGTTGGGACAATGGAATACGTAAATGGGCAGAGTTTCTTTGCTATATTTTTTCCTCCTTCAAATGGTACCCCTATCCCTTCTTTTATAGGCTAGAAGGAGCTAGGTTTTTGGACGAACCCTTGGCCATGCATGGCCGGGAGTTTCAGTTAACTCACCCATAGCTTTTTGTTCCGTCGGCAACTTTCCTTTTTTCATTCTTTTGTAGGTACACGTGGGTTGTTGTGAGTCAGCCAGCATGTACATGCGTGTAGTAATGGGTTAGGGCACATGGGCCTTTACACAAGAGGATTTTCAAAGAGTTGTTCAACAAATTTTTGGTAAAGAAGGGATATGAGTTGGCCTGATGCTAGGTAAGCATGTGTGGTGCAATTTAGGGTTATAATAGATGCCCCCTAATGTGTGAGGTCAGAAGAGCATCTGATGGCCGAAATACATTACCAATATTTACTGATGTGCTGAAAGATTGAGCCCAAGGATCAGGAACCAGGAGGTGCCGTCTGCAAAATAACAAATGTCTCACCGAGGAGGGCATACCCATGCTCGGGATAAAATAGAACCATGGCTACCAATCAAATACACTGTAGATCCATGTAAAATAACTATAAAGAGTAGCCACGAACAATACATAGCAGAGCTACATCTTGAAATCAGAAAGATATACATATAGAGTATCCATCTTCCAGAAGCTGATTCGTCTTGATGGCTAGACTTCAGAGCTCGAGCAACAGCTTCAAAATCTTCCAAAACTTGAGTAGTAGTGTAATATGAGTGTACGACTGCACTACTGAGAGGTCTTTGACGGCTCGTCGGTCGTGGACTTGATAATCTTGATGGTCGGACTAAAGGCTTCAGTGATTTCGAACAAGGACTTGATTGGATGTTTAGGATGGTTAGGTATGCAGACAAGAGACATTTTGCAGAGGGGTCAACTCAGGCTTAGTGACAAGCTTCCCTTGGACAATAGAACGACAAGTGATGAGACTTAGGTAGCATATATGTTAATCATAAGTCTACGAAGCAGGAGGCAACACAAACTCTCCATATGTTTGGAAGAATAACCAAAGGGTGGAGGACACAACTCTATATAGCGAGAAAAGCTTACTAAGGTCGTACTACATCCCATGATCAAACGGATAGATGTGCTTTATCCAAGGGCGACTCATTATGCTGCCAATAAAGAAAATACTTTTCCCATCCTCTTTTTGGGGTATATTTGATTTTTTTGTTCTTTTTTATAATTTTGGAAAAAGAATAAAGGAATATTACATTACAATGGAGGAATGAGTATTGAAAACATACAAGCGCAAGGCACAAGGACAAGACTGATGTTCTGGTAAAATGATACTCGGGAAAAATCCTCCGGCAGCTAAAGGTGTTAAGACGTAGAAGCAAACTGTCACAAGGCTGGTGGATAAGGTATGCAAATGCGGTTGATAAAACACACAATGGTAACGTCCTTCGATGTAAGTTTAATGAGCCCAAAGAAGGTAAGCTCGATGGTTTTTCATATTTAGAGAGTCTGGAAAAACATAAAAGGAGACTCCATTGGGGTACCTTTTTCGAAGATAGTCTAGTTGGTTCGAAAAAGGGATAAACTAGCACCGATTAGACGATTCAAAAACATTTTAACGAGTGTGACAAGGACAAGATCACTCAGCTATTTTTTCACTTTTAAGGAGTCTGAAAAAAGATTAACTATGGACTCCGTCAGGAATATTCTTCTGGACCAATTTAATGAGTGTGAAAGAATAAGCTCACTCGGTGATCTTTTCAATTTTAGGAAGTCTGAAAAGAGCTTAACTATGGACTCCGTGGGGGTTTCTTTTTCGTAACTTTAGTCCCTCAAGCTCGAAAAAGGGATAAAATTATACCTGAGAGTACTCTTCTAAAGAACATAAATTCGATAGAGTATACCTTTGTTCGTACAGTTGACCGTCCGGACCGAAAAAGGGGTAAACTACCGCCAGACAGATGTGACTTCAAATTTCAGTTTAACGAGCATGAAAGGCCACAAGATCACTCGGCAATCTTTTCATTTTTAGCGGGTCTGAAAAGGGCTTAAAAGGAGACCCGTTTATTTTTGGGAGTCCTGACAGTGAGACAAAGAGTGAAGAAGAATCATGCACACGAGGCTCAAACTCATATTCAGGAAAGACTATAAGGACTTCCGAGCCTACAGTGTTTTAGAGACGGCATGGAGACCATAATGCAACCAGGACCTACCTAGGGCATCCATGTTCTGGTAAGATCTACCACCAAGTTGCAACACTTCTAAAGAAGATATGATGGTTATGTGTCACAACCTGATGGGATCGATCCTATAACAGAGGAAAAAGACAATGAGACGCAAAAGTTGGCGTAATAACCTAACCTATATGCTTAAGTTGATTCTTGGAAAAAAAATTATGGACCGTCAAAATTTTCTCAAAACTCAAAAAAAGTGTCCCAATACCCGATCAAATCCCTCCCATATAACTCCTGAATCACTCTAAATGGTTTTTGGTATAAAGAAACTGATAAGGGA
>ML793265.1:69457-82035 GCA_009831015.1 Picea engelmannii | reverse complement strand
TATAACTCCTGAATCACTCTAAATGGTTTTTGGTATAAAGAAACTGATAAGGGAGGCCAAAAAAGTGACAAAAAGAGGCCAAAAAGTCTATAAATAGAAGCTGGCAACTCATTATCACCATTGTTGATTTGGAAATTGACTCTAGAGCCAAAAGACCCCCTTTGCTAAAAACAGTGATTCTGGGAGCTACAGTGGACGAAACGAACTTCCGCTTAGACCAAGTAAGTACAAACTCCCTTATCTAGTTATTCAATTCTTCAATTTTGTCTTTAAGTTCATTTTTTGGGTGGGCGTCGACCTTAAAAAAGTCGGCCCTAGGTACACGCGGGCTGTCTCTATACAGGTCACGTGTACACTCGGGCAGAGTAAAGGCTGCCCGCGTGTACACGCGACTGTCGCCTCTACAGCTCGCATGGACCCCCCCCTTTGTAGAAAAAGAATTAAAAGGCAAGTGCTAACCCTCCTAAACCTTGTTGTGTTGGCAGGATGTATGTCCAGTGGAGGGAAAGGGAGCATGAAGCAATCAGTGAGTTGGTTGCGGGAGATACGAATGTCGTGGCCGTGTTGATGCAATGCAGTTTACTGAAGTTCTTTCTATGTCCATTTATGCGTGCACAACCAAGGATACTGAATGCCTTGATTGACTACTGGCACCCTGATGCAAAGGCCTTTATGTTAGAGGGGCAATCACTGGTGCCCACCACCGAGGATATCTATTTTTTGACTGGCCTCTCAAGGAGAGGGGAACCAGTCAACTTCAGGACATTTCTTGTGGGACTGAGTAAGATATCGGAACTGATAGCCGAGCACTGTGAGGTTGGGACTGATCATGCGGGCTCCCAGATACCTATCAGTAAGATCACTAACCTATCATTGTAGGCGTTATTATTACTGATTGGGTGGATTATCGGTTCTGCAGCCTTGCATCAGGCTTCTCGCGCACAGATGAACTGTGCGATACAGTGCTTGAATGCATAGATTTTTAACTAGAGTACCACATTACTAGAGTGCATGAAGAGACAATTGACAGATTGCCGACAGTAGACACAAAGGAATTTCGGGTTCGGGATGATCTTGTGTTCATTTTTCTTTGAGAGAGTTCTGAGATTTATCCCTCGAGAAGTAGTACGAGGACATCAGGCCTCATTTCCTGCAGTGTGTAGATGGGCAGTGTTACTTCCACGACAGGGTGGTGGAAGGACCAATGAGTCCTTCGATGATGAATTCTTTGTGTGGCTGTCATGGCAGATCCCTGTGATCGAGGATTACCCATATCCAGGGATAGATTTCTCTAGAGATCCTAAGATACCTATGCCTCCTGGTGAGGAGCGAGGGGAGATGGGTAAGTCTCCACCTTTGTAGTTTTTTTTTCGTTTGCATATGTAATTTTTATGTCATTTTTGTGATATATATCATTTTTTTGTATGCCAGAGTATTTGACGGGTAAACGTTTGTTTCATGCAGATGTGGGACCCATGCGACCTGTCGATTATGCACGGAATAGGCATCATCCTCGACCAGAAGCCGCAGCTGTCGTTGTCGGAGGAGCAGTAGTAGAAAGGAACCTCCCAGCCGGGGAGGCTGAGAGAGTCCTTATATGATTTGAGTGGAACTTCACTGCACTCACTCGCACAGTCCCGATGGCAGAGATAGAGGACCTGCCTCCATCCATGCAGCTTCATGTAGTGGGGGCACCTCGGACGTGGGTCCGATTGTTTAGGCGTTTAGCCCATGATGTGGAATATTATAACAGGGCCCATAGGCCCTGAACCTATTTAGACTTTTTACATGCCATGAGCACTTACTTGTATATATTTTTTGAGAGCATAAGACCTGTGACTCATTATTAGTCCCATTTTTTAGGCGCTTGCATCCATCTATGTACTCTGGTTGTTTTATGATGTTATATATGGTTTTTTTTATCTTTTGTGTCTTATGGATCACGTGTGAAAAAATGTATTTACATGCTTATGTCAACATTCTTTCATATGTGTGCAAGATGCCAATCTAAAATTTGCTTAGATAGAGTATCTGTAATTTGGTTTAATCTCCTAGGAACATGAAAATATGTAATATAATCAAATTTTCATTCTAAGAGACATACCCTAAGGAATCGTCGATGTAAAGTTGGATCATGAACCCGGTATACTCTATTTAGCTGTGACACAACCAGTTGAGCGTCGAGATAAACCTGGAAGTGAGAGATACCCAATGACAAGGCGTCACGAAGAAACTCAATAACTGCACTATACTCGGCGAAATTATTTGTGGTGTCACCTAAGAATATACCTCCGAAAGATAACAACTAGCCCTGAGGTGTAAAGATTACCCAAGCTGTGGAGGCAAGCCTCCGTGTGTGCTGACTAGCACCATCTGCATACCCAACGAACACCTCGAAATCACCTGACATCTACCATATTGACGAAAGATAACATCAATGACATGTCCATAACACTTAAAAGAAACTAAAAAGTAATAGTACAAAGACTATACATATGTTACAAAAAGTTACCCACAGTGACCTGTCTATGAGTAATACTTCTTGAGGTAGAGCCCATTTCTAGGCTCCGCCAAAGCATTCCCTTCAAAATCAACCAAAAGATAAGCGCCCTTTTTTAATACCTCTTTTATGATGAAGGGTCCAAACCACATGGGTTTAAACTTGCCTGCCCCCAGGGGGTCCTTATCTTGGTCATAGACTAGGACAAGGTCGGCTTCAGAGAAAATCCGAGGATGAACAGAACTATCATACTGACACTTGACCTTATGTTTGTGAGCTTCGTTGGCCAGGGCCGCATCGCGATGCTACTCATTGAGCTGCTCAAGGTGTACTAACCATTCTTCAAGTGGAGAAGTGTCTGGCAATAATTGTACTGCCAATTTTAGAGATGGGATATGACATTCGATGGGAAAGACTACCTCCAGCCCATAAACGAGTTGAAAAGGTGAGAAATCGGTTGCAGTCTTAACAGATGTTCGGTAAGCCCATAATGCCGAGTATAACATCAAATGACAATTTGACTTGGCTGAGTTGATAGTTCATTGTAGAATAGTCTTAAGAGTTTTGTTTATACCTTCCACCTGCCCATTGGCTTGGGGGTAGTAAGGTGATGAATGCTCTTGCCGTAACCCAAGATTTGATGTTAATTTGGTCATCATTTGGTTCTGAAAGTGACTTCCATGGTCAGTGACAATATCTCTTGGGACGCCGAACCTTGCTATGATCTAGTTGAATAAGAAGAGAGTTGCAGTCTCTCCATCATCTTTAAACGTTGGCATAGCTTTGACCCACTTAGTGAAGTAGTCGAAAGCTATGATGATATAGCAGTGCCCCCTTGCTGACGGGGGGTTGCAAGTAGTGTAATCAATCCCCCACTTAGGGAAGGGACCAACTGTGATGACATGAAACATAGGAGCGGGATGTGCCCTCATCTTCTGAGAGAAGATTTGACACGGATGGCACTTCTTGACTGATTCGATACAATCTTTGATAAGTGTCGGCCAGAAGTAACCTGATCGTAGAATCTTTTGGTTTGTTGCCAACCCAGACAAATGAACACCACAAGCTCCAGTATGGAAATCATTGAGCACGATGATGGCCTCCTCATGTGTGAGACAATGATGTAATATGCAGTCTACACCTCTCCGATACAACGTATCATCGAGTATGAGATAATTCTTAGCCTAATGGCGCATCCGCCGACGCTCGTCACGAGAAGAAGAGGTGGGGCACTTCAAAGTCTGGAGATAGATAAGTATATCTTTGTACCAGGGATCTGAAGATGTAATCAAAAACATATCTCCCCGGATAGGCGATTCGTCAGGCACAACGTCACCTGACTCAACAGGAAGTTCCGAAATAAGCTCTGTGAAGACCAATGACTTTTTGGACTTTTCTGAAACGAAGTCTAAGTCAAATTCTTGGAGGATGACTATCCATCTACTGATTTTTCTACCTATAAATCGTCGTGTCAACATGTACTGGAATGGATTCACGACAACAATGACGGTGGACTTGCGAAACAAAACATAGTGACGAAACCATTGAACAGCATGAACTGTTGCCAACGCAAGTTTTTCGATATGAGAATAATTGAGTTCCGGTCCTACAAGGCCTCGGCTCAGGTAATAGATCACGTATTCTAAGAACGAATCATCTTCCTAAACTAAAACCATGCCAATGGTTGACTCTGCGGTAGCCAGATATAATAAGAAATATTTGTTATAGTTAGGTGGCCATAACAGAGGTGCGGTTGTGAGGGCATGTTTTAATGCATCGAAAGAGCATTGAACGGCTTCGTCCCATAAAAAAGGAACGTCTTTCTTTAGTAAACACATAAATCCCTTGGTGATTTCGGCATATTTGGCGATGAAGCATCGTAAGAAGTTCACCTTGCCTTGTAGACTCTGAAGTTGTAGGATTGTGCATGGGGGGGGAAACTGGATTATTGCCTCCACCTTAAGAGGATCGACCATGATCCCTATTGTTGATATGATGAAACCTAAAAAACGTCCTGACGTTACGCAGAAGCTGCACTTGTTTGGCTTCAAGTGAATCCTAAAATAGTGACAGTATTCTAAGATTAGTCTAAGGTGTATGGGATGATCCGTTCTCTTGTGAGAGTGTGATGCTAAATCATCTAGGTAGGCCTCGACTATATGCTTGAGGTCATGAAAAGAAAAAGACATGGCCCACTAGAATGTGGCTCCAGCATTTTTAAGGCCAAAAGGCATCTTATGATATGCGAATGTACCCCACGAACAAATGAATGTCATTTTATGTTGGTCTTCGGGTTTGATTTGGATTTGATTATATCCCGAAAAATCGTCCATGAAAGAAAAGGCTTCACAACCAACACATTCATCAATGATCTAGTCAATGAATGGTGTTGGAAAATTATCTTTGGGACATGCCTTGTTTAAATCACAGAAATCGGTACATACACGAATCGTGCCTTGTTTTTTATTGACCGGCATAGGATTTGACACCCATTGAGTCAAATGGATAGGATAAATAAAACCCGCCTTTAGCAATTTCTCAACCTCAATCTTGATGGCTGCTACTTTCTTGGGATTAACTGGATGAAGTTTTTGTCGAACAAGCTTGGCATCAAGATACGTTGTGATTTCATGTTCAACTATTTTTGGATTGATACCTGACATTTCCTCATAAGACCAGGAAAAAACGTCGCGGAATTCTTTGAAAAGATCCGTGTAAATTTGAATCTCTTTGGGGGAGCAATCTGCTCCGACGAAGACATTCTCCACGATGCTAGGGTTTCGGGAGATGTTGATTGGTATAGTTTCATCGATAGTCTCCATATTGCCCTCAACATAAATTTCATGTGTAGCTAAGAGATTAATAGGACACGGCGGATCTCCCTTCATGGTAACGGTGAATTTTCCTGCTTCGATTCAGCTTAACTCTGGGAGAAAATATGATCTGTGATGAAGATATTCCCAAGGTTTTTCCAAACTAGTCGTTGCTTCGATTATTGCTTCATCAGAAGGCAAGACTAAGTCTAACAAATTGACGTTAGCGAGAGAACCCTGAGCCCAAATAGGCTCTAGAAGTGGATCTAACTCTTGTGCAGGAGTCGGATCAGGGTTAGCTGAAGCTTGCTGGACTAAAGAGTACGCTACCTTAGTGGCAGACAAGGGCATGGACATGCATGGGTGCCCTATCTCATCCATCGTGGCTGATGGGTAAGGAAGAATCCAAGGATCCTCAAAATAAGTCGTGCGGAACGACGAAACTTGAAAAATCTCAACCTTATGGTGATTAGATATAAATTTGATATCGTCGTGAGGAGGTGGGTAATCGAAGGTACCCATCAAGGATGGGCACAAACCAACTCCTATGTTAACGACACCTGGTTGAGGATTATCAATCATCGGGACCGTGGATGCCCCCAAAGCTGGGTCAGGTCTGGAGAAAGACAATTGATCGATCGTCACTATCCGGCCCTTGTGTGGAAACAACAAGACTCAGAAAACTGTAGAAACCACAGCTTGCACAGCATAAGTCCAACTCCATCCTAACAAGAGGTTATAGTCGAGGGGAGCATCGACTACCTCTACTTCGACACACACGATTTTCCCTCCTAATTGCATAGAGAAAGAAGGAATGATGCCATGTGGTTGAAATGAACGACCGTCGAAAGCAGTGAGGAGGGTAGGTGATGGAGACAAAACGGGTTGGTCAATGGCCTTCCAACATGCTAACGACATGATGCATGTCGAGGTGCCTTCGTCGACCACCATGCGGAAGATATTCCGAGAAAAATTTTTCATGGGATGAGCCATTACTATCTAAAACACTACGTGGTAAGGCAGATGAGGTTTTAAGTCGGTTGTATCTAACATGATGGTACCCGGATTACAAGTCTCAGTAGAGACCAAAGCGGTTAACAAGGCTTTCCTCTGAGCAGGGAAGCTTTGGAGGACCTCCAAAGCAGACATCACACAAGGGGTTTGTGATAAATCTTCCACTACAGAGTAATTCTGGGTAGCCCTTGCGTTTGGGTTGTGAGAATCTTTTTTAAATGCACCCTTTGGAATGCGTGTCATTGTTTCTCCCAATGTCTTCTCAATCTGTAGAGGAAGAGATGGGAGATCAGCTTCTTTACCCTTCTCATAAGCACTTGGTTTACTATAATCATGTGCTCTAGTTGATATGAAAGCATCACCCCTAACCATATATACATTCGCGGATCAGGGATTGTTTGGAGGCGGGCAGGTTTCTTGGCTGCCCCCTTCTATTCTTATAGAGGCTTGAGTTAGATTTTTCCCATGTTGAAAGGGATTAGTCAACATTGCTTTTTGTTGTTGTGTGACAAACTTTTGGACCTCTGTAAGTCGAGGACAAAGATGGGTTGGGTGGTCTTCTGTGCACAAGTTGCATGGATACCTCACCTTCAATTTTTTTGTGTTGTCCCCGCCAGCATTATCAATGGGTTTTTTATCCCCCATACCCTTCTTTTGTGTTGTCGACTGTACAGTGTGTACTTCTGACGTTTGGGTAGGGGGAGAAGCCAAAGTAGTATTTTGGCTAGCCGTTGTGTGTTTTATGGATAACTATTGCAACTGCTTTGTCAATTTCTCAACGGGATTGATTTGTGTTGAACCAACAATACCATCGGCATGTGGTCTAGCTCTCTGTCTAGTTTTATCCAATATCGAACGTGGCACATCTGGCAAGATGTTGTATAATAAACCAGACTGAGAATAGATGAGCTCAAACTGTTGAGCCCTCATGATGGCATCTTCTTCGGAGAAAACTCTGGATGTCACGATGTCTTTGGATAACTGTGCGACCAAAGACTTAAGGAACCACTCAAGAAGGAATGCTGGTGGGAATGGTACCTTGATTAAACTCTTCCGGCATCTCCACTCTCGGATATGATCAGAGATATGGTCCGATGTTGTCTGTTTGAAATTGGCGAGCAACTCTGTGCCAGTGTCGTATCTCACGGGTAACTGGAAATGGTTAAGGAAGGCCATCACTAGTTCACCAAAAGAAGAGTATCTTGAGTGATCGAGCTCGATGTACCATTTCGTGGAACTCCCAATGAGAGTACGTTGAAACAATCACAACTGTACGGAGTCATCTTTTAATGAGTTAGATGAGCACCAAAGATGAAAGGTAGTCACATGATCACCTGGATCTTCATTAGGCTTGGCCTTGAACTTTGGAATGTTTGAAGGCAACTTCATCGACATAGGAGGCTAACGCGGATCGTGACAAATAGGATCATTCAACAACCTTGTCAAATCTGGAAAGTGTAAAGTCGCCAAGAATGGTAGTTTGGGTTGCTGCTGATAACCTAGGAAAAAGGGTCCTAGAGTTTGACTGGCACCAGGTTTCCAGGAAAATTTTGGCTGCTGGCCCGGATTCTGGTAGAAACCATAGCCCTGACCAGCGTAAGGATTTTGCATCTATGGAGACATCATCGGCTGATTTCCCAAAAAGGACATAGAGTGTTGGGCATGCATTGTATTCAAAGGAATTTGGGAAGGATTACCCCATGCCACTCTCGTGGGGAGAGGCATAGTAATTTGTCCAGGGTTCCATTGATTGTAGAAAGAATTACCCCAGAACGACATTCCAGAGGAGGGAACGAATCCTTGTCCTGAATTCTAAGGTTCTGCTATGTGTGCCCCCTGTGTAGGAATAGTATCCTGCACGGGAGTAGATTGTCCAAAAATGGGGTTACCCCTAGTCGGGAAAGCGGCTGATGAGAATGTGTTGTTACCAAACGTTTCATTCCAAGAAAACGGTGTCAAACCTACTGGAATACTGTGCAAAGGTGGTCCCTGACTCCCCACTCCAAATAAACTATTGTGTGTAGGTTGCTCGGTGGATTGTTGATGTGAACTACTGAGCAAAGGGGATGAAGGAGGGATATGACCTCCTGCATAAGGAAAAGCGTTAAAAGGGATAGGAGTGCCCCCAAAGTGACCTTGCAGAGGAGCGCTAGAGCTCCCTGCCCCCAGACCCAAAGTCTGTAAAGCGGAGTAGGTTAGTACAGGACTTGTACCTGAACTAGGCATACCGTATGAGAACGGAGGGCCTGTCGCACTAGGTGTGAAGGGGGTTGTGGCCACCGCCATAGAGGGGTTCGGTCCACTGTGCGACGTAGTTGTGGGTGAGACCATGGTGGCTCAGACTGACGATGGTAGGTTAGGAGATGACTCTCCTGTGGTGACAACCATAATGGGAATTGAAGAATTCCCAAAAGAGGTAACAGCATTTGTTTCCATTGCTGTGTGAGGCACTGTCTGGCGTTCATGAAGTTGAATTGGTATAATAAACGGTGCCAAGATATCAGTGTTTAGGGTTTCAACCGAGCCAAGAGCAGTTACTTCAAGGTTCAAAATGGTCGATTCCTCCAGGGGTTGTTTGGGCACAATGGTTTGTAACCCGATCGCTTCAAAAGACCCTTGTTGGTCTAGCTTCTGCCTTAATGGTGGTGGGGGTGGCTCCAGTGTAACCGGCGATAGGCCAAGAAGTCTTCCTGACCAGCAGAGCTTGGGATCCTCCACTATGTGAGAAGATCCAAGACACTCTAAGGTATTCTAAACATTCAAAAGTAACACACAATAAAAAGAATCCCCTAAGAGATAAGACAAACAATCACTAAATTATTTGGAAGAACAGTTACAACAACCAACACTAGAGCAACTTACCGGTGCAAGTGCAACTCGAACACAAAAGCACCCTCCAGGTATACTTTTCAAAGCATGGTCCAATGTCTGTCCTAGGTACCATGGTATACCCCCACAGTCACCTGTGTATGTCCCTAAAAAGATTGGCAACTAGGTTGCCAGCATGCGAACAGTCACCAAGCGGGTACAGATGAAAGTTGGGTAGACCACAATGAGCAGGGTATCGAGCCTGAAACCTATCAAGGGTATCGGAAGAAAATGGTTTGGAAGACAACTGAGGACCTCAAATGGATTCGAGACCCACGAAGCCCCGTGGAAAATGCAAATAACAAAATCCCAAAACAAGCCCTCTATATGTGTTCTCCACTATGATTGGTCCGGCTTTGGAGGGGTTATATCCGCTACCTTCCTGCACGCGACCTCGTGCTTATCCCCTATGTTAGAGGGGGGTCCCAGATAAATTCCACGAAACTGGACTTAGACACTCCCTATCTCAGACTCCAATGTTTGGTTTTGAATGGCCTTGAAGAGTTTCCTCTCCAACCTAATCCAAGGCCCTAGTCCTGAACTAGTTTGTGAACCCTACAAACAGAAAAGTCGAGTAGATTTTAAAATTAGAGTTTCTTTTATGGATTTGTCTTACGTCAAGGGGTATGAGGGTGAAACTGATGATGTGTAAAAGACGAAAACAAAAAATGAATAAAAAAATTGGAAGCAAAACTTTTACTGAATGCAAAATTTCAACAACTTTTGATAAAGAAAGATTTTTAATTTTTCTAAGATTTTGGACAACAAACTCAAAGGAATTTCACTCGACTATGAGCTACTTATGATCTAAATGAACTGCCAAAACTTATGAAATAAAGTACTTCTCCCTAGCTAATGATGCAGAAACACACTCTTCAACCAAAGAAGAAAACAGAAAGAAATTTTTTATTTATTTATTTAAGTGCTAGTAAAGCAAGAAAGGGAAAATACCGACAAGCAAAAAACCAAGAAAAACAATTCTGGCTTAAAGCGCAGATCGCAAAGAATCAGATTAAAGAATCACACAATGGAAATTGTAAAAACAATGACTCCCACGCTTGTCTAAAAACCATAAGAAAACAAAATTTTTATTTTTTATTTTTCTAACAATGTTTTAAATGAGAAAAAGCAAGCTAAGGCTAAAAATAATCCTAAGCTACTAACTGTTCAAACATAGATTCAAACACCTGAGAGGAATACTTCTTATCAAAGGAGGGGATCACTGCCCCACCCTGAACAAAAAGTAGCATGTACAAGCATGCGACTGTCACTCAAACAGAACGCGTGCGAACGCGTGCTGAACAGCAATAAAGGGCTTATACACGCGGGCTGACCTTGTACAGGCCACGTGTATATCTAAACTCTAAGGAAAAATATGAAAACAGACAGACCAGACCAGGAAGAGACCTCTGGTATTGATAACCAGGAATCCCTTGAAGGCTTGGATACTCTTTTTAACAGAAAAAACAAATAATGCAAGGAAAAATAAGAAGGCAAAAAACAATTTGGGATAGGACTATTAGCAAACAAGACTCAAACAAAATTCCATAAAACCCCCTGAGAATGTGTGATTCTGACAAGGAAGAGGAGGATTTCCTCTAAGGTTTTTTGAACTCCTACATGCTACTGCTATCTCTACAGCTAGCGTTCACATGCGAGTTGTAAGAGGATAGGGCATGGGTACACGCGTGCAGGCCTGGTGCAGTCCGCATGTACCTCTGTGTGTCCCAAAAAACACAGTCAAGAAAAATTTAGGGGAAGATGGTATGGAAAACCAGACTCCCTGCTAGCTCAGACCTTATAGAAACGAAAAGAAAAGATAGGCAAGAAAAAACTAGTCTTTAAACTACCCAAAAAAAAAAAAAAATTCCAGGAACCCTAAAGAGTATTGTCCCCAATGGAGTCACCAATTCTGTTGTTGGGAAAAACACCCTACGGACTAGCAAATAGAGTTCAGACTTTGCATACAGATTTGACCGAATAGAAATTACTTTCTACCTACATCCCTAGATTTAAATCCCCTTTTCTCAGTAAATGCATGGAAAGATCCACCTACCTTGTTATCGGTGTTTGATGTCGATCCTCCATTGTGCTTGATTACTTGTTTGCAATGCTCCTTCCAAAGATGACCTGCACTCAAGAAAAACAACAATTATGCATGCATGCTACTTCTATACTAACTGGTTAGAAATCAAACATAAACTAATCAAACCATAGAAAGTCCCTGAATTGGGACAGAAAAAGCATTATGTTTATTACTTAAAATGAGTCAACTTACAAAAGTTGAGACTGGCCACCGCTCCTTGAACCTGATCCTGGGCTCCTCTTCTTCTATCCTTCAATTGCTTTGCTTTAAATCTCCTTTGGCATTAGGAAAGGATAAAGGGTTGGGACAATGGAATACGTAAATGGGTAGAGTTTCTTTGCTATATTTTTTCCTCCTTCAAATGGTACTCCTACCCCTTCTTTTATAGGCTAGAAGGAGCTAGGTTTTTGGATGAACCCTCAGCCATGCATGGCCGGGAGTTTCAGTTAACTCACCCATAGATTTTTGTTCCGTCAGCAACTTTCCTTTTTTCGTGCTTTTGTAGGTACACGCGGGTTGTTGTGAGTCAGCCAGCATGTACACATGTATAGTAATGGGTCAGGGCACGTGGGCCTTTACACAAGAGTATTTTCAAAGAGTTGTTTAGCAGAGTTTTGGAAAAGAAGGGATATGAGTTGGCCTGATGCCAGGTAAGCATGTGTGGTGCAATTTAGGGTTATAACACATAGCAAGTGGTGCTTTTCACTTTTTCTTCTAGTCTCTGTATCAACAAATCCAATGCCTCCCTACATTTAATTGAATGTTTAATGGAATTCAATGCTATCATCATTGGTAATCCTTCAACATTATCGAATATTGGGTAAGTTATGGATCTATTTGAAAATAGGTATCCATATAGTTCCATAGTAACATCCGAGCGAACTCATACATTCTTCTCAGTGCTTAAATAGATTCAACTTATGATTTTCCCTCCATTTAAATGCACCATGAGCAGAAGAAGGTTCACCATGGTATCTCTACCCTTATAAATCTTGTTCGGTAGCTCTCGGTCCCTCTCTGCGACATAAATTATGTTTGGGAATATCTTGGCCCCCGCTGATCCAAAATCCAGCAACCTAAGGATCACTTCATGGTTTAACATCCCACTACAGTCCTCCACTCTAATCGATCATTTGCAGGCATCCCCTTTAAAAAGTGAATCAATCCTTGCCAGTCTCCATTGAATTCGGCCTTATTCTTATACCAGGCGTCGTTCATGGAATTGTCTCTAGGATCTGATTTGGTAGTTTTTATTCTCATTCCCGATGTCGTCCATGATTGAAACCCTCGACTATTC
>ML793265.1:47053-68101 GCA_009831015.1 Picea engelmannii | reverse complement strand
GGTATCTTCTTGAGTAACATAAATGACAGTTCCATATGAAATTCTTGTTGGATTACTGAGAGGGGGGGTGAATCAGTAATAGCGTAATTATAATCCTTTTTCTCCAAATAATCCAAGTGTTATATCAATGTAGAATTATTATCGAATAATGAGCAATAAGAAATGAAAAATCACATACATACATAGTACACCAGTGTTTTACGTGGAAACCCAAATTGGGAGAAAACCACGGAATGTTTTTTCGTATATGTCTTGAATAATTACATTCATTGGAAGCACCAACTTCCTTTCTTTTCTAGCTTCAACTGGAAGGAGGCTCCAACCCCCTAGTTTCTCAGGCTACAACCTGAGGAAGCTCCAATTCCCCAATTCTCTGAATACAACCAGAAGGAGACTACAACCCCCTAAGTTATCCGGCTACAACCAGAAGGTGGCTACAACCACCTGTCCTTGCCTCGTCCAACTGCCCTGAAGTAAAAGTAGAATGATGGAACCACTTTCAAACTATCACTGTGAGATATACCGCTGTAAACATGTACCAATAAACCTGAACCATGCATCAACCTGTACTTCAACCTATAATCAACCTGTACCATAAACAAGTGCATCAACCATGCACCAAGCTGTACCAAACAATCTGTAATCAACTTGTACCATAAACAAGTGCATCAACCATGCACCAACCTGTACCAAACAATCTGTAATCAATATGTACCATAAACAAATGCAACCAACCATGTACCAAGTATGTACCAATCATGTTTCAAGTACTCATCAACTATGACTCATCAATATGTACCAACATCATCAACTATACACCTCATGTATGTGCCAACTCATCAACTACTTGTCTCAAGCATGTACCCAACTTGTACCTCAACCAAAAGCCCTCATCAATTTCATCATCCAAATATGATTTGTAACTCTGTAATAGATCTGGTGTATATGATCACATACCTGCAAACCTTCCTTAACTTTAAATACAAGAGACTAGCATTTTCATCAAACATTTCTTTAGTCTCACAAGACTAGTTTTGGATTAGTCAACAACCCTAACTTGAAATAATCATAACTTTGTAACTATAATGAATAAATATATGAAAATGATACACGATGTTATTCAGTGTTTTTTATGCAATTCCTCCATGTTTCATTACTTGGAACCTCTCAGAAAATGAGTTATGGAAAAAATGGCACACCTTGCTGAATTCTGGCTTATTCTAGAGAGCGACCTTGTAGAGCATGCCCCACACGAAATAATTATTGAATTGATGTGAAAATGTTACACAACATACTAAAGACTTTTATATAACCAAAAAATTTCATCTTACTGAATTTGGATCTGTTATAAATAAGTTATGACGTTTTTACCTGAAACACCTGTTTTTGACTAGTTTCAGGACTAGCCACAAACCCTATTTTCGACGGAGTGTAACTCCAAAAATAAAACGACCCACAAGCTGAATTTTTTACCACATATACTTGGATATGTTTCCTCAATGGAATATCAATTTCACGGTCTGAATCATTCTATAAAAAACATTATTGTGAAAAATGGTGAGATGACCTGAAAAAAAACATACCTTAGAAAGCATCATCAAAAGAATTTATCCTTCCTTGAATTCTGGCCTTATTTTCTTCATTTTCCTCAGAAATTCTTCTTATATATCCTTTGGTTACATCAGACACCTATAGGTATTCAATATTCTCAAGTGTGATTCAAATGAGAGATCATTTCCTCTTATTTATACTCTCCAAGTAGCTTCCTTAAAAACATCTTCTAGGTCACTTTGCCCACTTTCCTTATTTTAGGGTTAATCCACTTCTAATTTCTCCATTAAATTTATTATTTAAATAATTTATTTTGTATTCACTTTGAATTATAGTACACTCATCACTTCACTTTATTATTTACCTTGTAAAATCTCTTAAACCACTTTGACTACTTTGACCTTTTGGGGCTTCAAGCCAACATATGAGGATCCTCCAACTTCGTAAGGCCATAACTCTCAAACCGTCAGGAGTTATGTGACATTCCACATACCACCAGAAATGGAATGAAATGTACTATATATAGAGAATAGTATTACCTAAAAAAATATCAAAACTCATACCATTATCCATCAAACAAACTTGGGTCCATTACCCAAACCTGAGTTCTCCAACTTCACATGGCCATAACTCTCTAACCATTAGGATTTATGTGGCATTCCACATACCACCGGAAATGGTGTGACAAACACTATGCATCTAGGATAGTTTCATTGAAAAATTCACTGTCCTTCATCTCATTATTCCACCATTAAGCATAGGTTCTCTCACTCCGCAAAGCGTCTTCCCATGAGGGCTTTCACCATAAGGGGACAACTTTGTAGTTCATCAATCTTTACTTCTTTGCAACCATGAAAAGACAATAATGATTCATCTTTACATTAAACAAACTTGGGTTCATTACCCAAACCTCTGTGCTATGGGGATTTCTTCAAGGGTTGACATCAATGACAACCAACCTTAATCAACAATCTCCCCCTTTGGTATTGATGGCAACACTTTGATGCAAAACTGAAATCATATCACTCATGCTCCCCCTAGAACCATGCCTCTATCTTCTGCATATGATAAATATCTCCCCCTTTGTCATCAATGGCAAAGGTATCTTTCCATCGGGGGTTGCTCCCCCTAACTGAATTGTCCTCTTATGTTTCTTCCTTGTGTAAATCTAAGACATATAAGATAAGAATTCAAAAAACATTCATTTTGGAGTAGAAATAACTCCAAGTCTCTGGTGAAGATATTCAAAGGCTTCCCGTGGAAGTGGTTTCATGAAGATGTATACCACTTGTTCTTTTGTACCCACATACTCAACTCTGATGTTCTTTTCTGCAACCCACTCCCGTAGAAAGTGATACTTGATTGGAATGTGCTTCGTCATGGAGTGCATCACGGGGTTCTTTGAGATACTGATGGTGCTTGTATTATCACAATAGATTAGAATTGGCTCATCATACTCAACCTGTATATCTGTTAGAGTTTGTTTCATCCAAAGAACCTGTGTACAACATGATGTTGCTACAATATACTCAGCCTCGGATGTAGATAAAGATATTGATGATTGTTTCTTTCTTAGCCATGATACCAAACACTCACCTACGTAGAACGTTGCTCCACTGGTGCTTCGTCGGTCATCAATACAATCTGCCCAATCTGCATCTGTGTAGGCAATAAGTGATAGATCTTTTCCTTTTGGATACCATAATCCAAGCTCTTTTGTTCCTTTGAGATATCTGAAAATCCTCTTTACTGTTAATAAATTTGATTTCTTTGGTGTTGCTTGAAATCGTGCCACCTGTCCAACTGTCTGCATTACATCTGGTCTAGATGTTGTCACATATAATAGGCTACCAATCATTGACCTGTATTGCCTTTGATCTGTAGACTTCGAATCATCATCTTTGCTCAGCTTGCAACTGGTTTGCATGGGAGTGATAACCGGTTTGCAATCTTCCATTCTGAACCTCTTTAGCATTTCTCTGATATACTTGTTTTGAGAAATAAAAATTCCTTGGTTTCTTTGACATATCTGAAGTCCCAGAAAGAAAGATAGTTCTCCAAGTAACGACATTTCAAATTCATTATGCATATATTTTGCAAATTTCTGGCTTAACCTTCCATCATCACTACCAAAAGTAATATCATCAACATAAACTTCAACTAATAAAATATTACCTTGACTTACCTTGATGTAGAGGTTGTTGTCTGCACTTCCTTTTCTGAACCCCACCTATTGTAGATACTTATCCATTCTAGAGTACCATGCTCTAGGAGCTTGTTTTAGACCATACAAGGCCTTCTTTAATTTACACACATAATCTGCGTTCTCAAACAGTTGAAATCCTTCTGGTTGTTCAATGTAGACGTCTTCTTCAAGTTCCCCATTCAGAAAAGATGATTTTAAGTCCATCTGATACACTTAAATATTTTTGGAGCATACATAAGCTAAAAGAAAATGGATTGCTTCTATTCTAGAAACTGGGGCAAATGTCGTTTCAAAGTCGATTCCTTCAATCTGGGCATATCCTTTACATACCAATCTATCTTTGTTCCCTGTAACCTGTCCATCTTCATTCAATTTGTTCCTGAAGATCCACTTTTTGTCGATCACATTCTTATTTTTTGGTCTCAGAATCAGTTCCCAAGTTTCATGGCCTTATTCCAAAATTCATCCTTGTTGGATTCTTCAGAAAAGTTTGGTTCAATTGTAGATAAGAGTGTTAGGTGTGTTTGTTCTGGTGAATGGATTTTTCTTCTAGCCTCAACTCCTGCATCTTTGTTTCCAATAATCTGATCTAAAGGATGATTCTTCTGTACTCATTTTCTAGGTGTCTTTGGAGATACTTGTTGAACTTGCTCTTCTATTTATGTCGGATTCTTTTCATCTTCCTCTTCTACTTCATCTTTTGCTTCTTCTTCGAAAATTTGTTCCATTGATTTGTTTTCTTCTTCCTTTGATTATGGTCTACCTGTTTCATCAATTGTTACGTTGATTCTTTCCACAACTTTGTTCAATCTTAAATTGTAACACTTGTATGCTTTCCTTGTACTTGAGTAACCAACAAGTACTCCTTTGTCCACATGAGAGTCAAACTTTCCCATTCTGCCATATTCTCTTTTGATGGAGCATTTGCTTCCAAAAACTCTGAAGTGATTCACATTTGCTGGTCTTCCTTTCCATAGCTCGTAGGGAGTTTTATCAGTGTTGTTTCTGAGCATTACTATGTTTTGAATGTGAACTGTTGTATGCACTATCTGTGTCCAAAATATATTTGTCAATTTGGAATCCATTATCATTGTTCGAGCCATTTCTTGTACTGTCATGTTCTTTCTTTCAACAACTCCATTCTGTTAAGGTGTCCTAGCAATGAATAATTGCCTTTTTATTCCATGACTATTGCAGTAGTCCATAAATTCCTTTGATGTGAACTCTCCTCCATTATCAGATCAAAGGCTTTTGATTCTTGAATCCATCTCATTTTCAACCATTTACTTGTAGATCTTGAAGTTTTCAAAAGTTTCTGACTTGTTCTTGAGAAAGCAAACTGCAGTCATTCTTGTATAATCATCAACTAATAACATAAAGTATCTCTCACTTTTTAAGCCCTTTGTTGTAGTTGGTCCAACTAGATTAGTATGAACAATTTACAGTGGTCTTGTTGTTGAATATTCCTTTGATTTGAACCTAGTCTTTGTTTGCTTTCCTTGTTGACAATGCTTGCATAAAGTGTTGGTTGGTTTCGTGATATGGGGCACTTCTCTGATTACTTCTCGGTTATCAAAATGCATTTGACCCATTCTTTTGTGCCATGGCCAACTTTCATCTTCCTTTTCTGGAAAACACTTTTCTTTTCCAATTTCACTTAGCACATATATGTTGTTTGAAGTTCTTGCAGCTGTACCAACCAATTTCCCTGAACCTTATCTTCTTATCTCACACTTTTGTGAATCGAACGTAACTTTATGACCTTGGTCACACATTTGAATCACACTTAGAAGATTATGTTTCATATCTTCTACCAGTAGAACATTTTGTGCCTTTTCATTCTTGTTCCCAATTCAGATTGTTCCTTCTCCAATGATTTTGGCTGAATTATCATTTCCGAAGGACACTGATCCATTTCTTTCCTTTTGCAATGTAAGAAATTTGTCTCTATCACCTGTCATGTGTTTTGAACACCCACTGTCAACATACCAACCATGTTTCTTCTGCTTAGCTTGTAGAGCAATTGTGCATTCTTCATTGCTATATTGATCTTTTTTTCTTATCCATGTCATTTTCTGAGATTCTTGTCTGTGACTGTTGTTATTCTGTTGAGGTTCTTTAGGAGGGACTATCATTCTGTAATCTTTGGCCACATGTCCAAAATTGTTACATTTGTAACATTCCACTTCAGTGATCAAAGATTCAAACCTGTTGTAACTTCTTCTTTGTGTTTCACTAGGTCTTCTTGAATAACCCCTTTGTGTATGACTCTTAAAGTTGTTATTGTTCCTGCTGTTAGCTCTGCAATTCACAGCTTTATGTCCAAAATTATTACATGCATAACATAAACCAAAAAATGTAGTTTGATACCTAGGAGTTGAAGATCTTCTGAAAGGAGGTGCTCTTATGAATCCTTCTTCTTATTGAGGCCCATCTGTCTGTTGTTGATTCTGAAATCTAAATCTTCTCGATGGAGGAGTGTCCCTGTAATCTTCCTTGTATATCTTCGTATCCCCTTTGATTGTTTATGCATAGGTTTTTGGATTTGTTTCTTGCTCTGTTGTTTTGGAGATTGATCCCTTTTCTATCTGATTGTATCCAAGTCCAGACTTGTCAAGATGAGATTTTTGGCTGCTGATAATGTCATCGAGAACTTTTGGGCTATTCTACATATTTTTCTTTGAATATCCTTTCTTAGTGTGACAATCTTTGCTTCCAAGTTTCCAATGATCTTGTCCTTTTCTTCTAGATTTTCTTTGAGTGCTTCTTCAATTCTTTTATCTTCTTCTATTTGAACCTTCAATTTTGTGATCATTTGTTCTAGTTCTCGAGTGTCCTTTTTCTTGTCTAGTTCTGCTTGTAGTTTCTTGTTTGTCTTCTTTTCTCTTCTGATAACTTCTATCACACACATTAATTATTCTCTATATTCAACTTCTTCCTTTTCAATTTCTTCTTCGACTTCTTCATATCCTTCTTTGGCTTCTTCATATTCTTCTTCGGAGCCTTTTTTGTCAGAGTGTTTTACTGCCATGAATAGAACTCTTCATGTCTCACTGTCACTGACTTCATCTTCATCTGATGATCAGTTGTCTTCTTTAGAGCATAAGCTTTTCTTGAAAGCTTTCTTTGTAGTTCTTTTTCCTTTATATGTGTGTTTTCCTTTTGAGTAACCTTCATCATTTCTCTTTCTCTTATGAGGACATTTGTTAGCAAAATGACCAATGCCATCACAATTAAAACAAATTAAAGGAAGCTTACCTCTATACCTACCGTTGGTTCCCTTGTTCAGTCTTTTAATGAAGTTGGTGACTTATTCATCATCTTCCGAGACATCATTGCTACTGCTATATTCTTCTTGTTGTTGTTTCTTTTTCTTTGATATTTTGGATGCTTTGAAGGCTGCTTCTTTAACATCTAGATTTTCCTGTTCAGTTCTCATTTCATATGTTGTGAAGATTCCATGCAGTTCATCCATGCTTATTGATTTTAGATCCGATCTTTCTTCTAGTGCTGATATCTTAGGGTTGAATCTCATAGGAAGAGATCTTAGCATATTTTGACCAATTATAGATTCTTCGATTTCTTCTCCCAATCCTATGATTGCATTCACTGTTTCATCGACTCATAAGAAGTAGGCTGCAATATTTTCATTTTCATTCATTTTTAGTTGTTCAAACTGACCTCTGTAAGTTTGAAGCTTTGCTTCTTTGACCTTTGTATCTCCTTTATAGAAATTTCAAAGCTTGTCCTAAATCTCTTTAGCATATTTACAATGTGCACCTTTGGTGAATACCGTATCACTAAGACCATTCAAAAGTGGATTTTTGGCTTTGGAATTATTCTCACCAAGTTTCATTGCTTTGTCATTTGTTGGTGGAACTGTTGGTGCTATGTATCCATCTACAATTGATTGCCAAACTTGAAATCCTTGTGCCTGTATATATGTCTTCATCCTTATGCTCCAAAAAGCATACTTTTGTCCATCAAACTCTAGTATTCCATTTTTGTACAAGTTGTTTCTCTCCATGATCTACCTTTCAGTGGTTAAACTGATTTCTAAAGGAACCTGCTCTGATACCAATTGTTGGATTACTGAGAGGGGGGGTGAATCAGTAATAGTGTAATTATAATCCTTTTTCTCCAAATAATCCAAGTGTTATATCAATGTAGAATTATTATCTAATAATGAGCAATAAGAAATGAAAAATCACATACATACATAGTACACCAGTGTTTTACGTGGAAACCCAAATCAGGAGAAAACCACGGAATGTTTTTTCATATATGTCTTGAATAATTACATTCATTGGAAGCACCAACTTCCTTTGTTTTCAAGCTGCAACTGGAAGGAGGATCCAACCCCCTAGTTTCTCAAGCTACAACCTGAGGGAAGCTCCAACGCCCCAATTCTCTGGATACAACCAGAAGGAGGCTATAGCCCCCTAAGTTATCTGGCTACAACCGGAAGGTGGCTACAACCACCTATCCTTGCCCCGTCCAACTTCCCTGAAGTAAAAGTAGAATGATGGAACCACTGTCACACTATCACTGTGAGATATACCGCTGTAAACATGTACCAATAAACCTGAACCATGAATCAACCATGCATCAACCTGTACTTCAACCTATAATCAACCTGTACCATAAACAAGTGCATCAACCATGCACCAACCTGTACCAAACAATCTGTAATCAACCTGTACCATAAACAAGCGCATCAACCATGCACCAACCTGTACCAAACAATCTGTAATCAACATGTACCATAAACAAGTGCAACCAACCATGTACCAAGTATGTACCAATCATGTTTCAAGTACTCATCAACTATGACTCATCAATATGTACCAACATCATCAACTATACACCTCATGTATGTGCCAACTCATCAACTACTTCTCTCAAGCATGTACCCAACTTGTACCTCAACCAAAAGCCCTCATCAATTTCATCATCCAAATATGATTTGTAACTCTGTAATAGACCTGGTGTATATGATAACATACCTTCAAACCTTCCTTAAATTTAAATACAAGAGACTAGCATTTTCATCAAATGTTTCTTTAGTCTCACAAGACTAGTTTTGGATTAGTCAACAACCCTAACTTGAAATAATCATAACTTTGTAAATATAATGAATAAAGATCTGAAAATTATACACAATGTTATTCAGTGTTTTTTATACAATTCCTCCAGGTTTCACTACTTGGAACCTCTCAAAAAATGAGTTACGGCAAAAATGACACACCTTGCTGAATTATGGCTTATTCTAGAGAGTGACCTTGTAGAGCGTGCCCCACACGGAATAATTATTGAATTGATGTGAAAATGTTACGCAACATACTAAATACTATTCTATAACCAAACAATTTGGTCTTACTGAATTTGGATCTGTTATAAAGAAGTTGTGATGTTTTTACACGAAACACCTATTTTTGACTAGTTTAAGGACTAGCCACAAACCCTATTTTCGACGGAGTGTAACTCCAAAAATAAAAATACCCACAAGATGAAGTTTTTACCACATATACTTGGATATGTTTCCTCAATGTAATATCAATTTCACGGTCTGAATCATTCTATAAAAAACTTTATTGCGAAAATGGTGAGATGACCTGAAAAAAAACATACCTTAGAAAGCATCATCAAAAGAATTTATCTTTCCTTGAATTCTGGCCTTCTTTTCTTCATTTTCCTCAAAAATTCTTCTTATATATCCTTTGGTTACCTCAGACACCTATAGGTATTCAATATTATCAAGTGTGATTCAAATGAGATATCATTGCCTCTTATTTATACTCTCCAAGTACCTTCCTTAAAAACATTTTCTAGGTCACTTTGCCCACTTTCCTTATTTTAGGGTTAACCCGCTTCTAATTTCTCCATTAAATTTATTATTTAAATAATTTATTTTGTATTCACTTTGAATTATAGTACACTCATCACTTCATTTTATTATTTACCTTGTAAAATCTCTTAAACCACTTTGACTACTTTGACCTTTTGGGGCTTCAGGCCAACATATGAGGGTCCTCCAACTTCGTAAGGCCATAACTCTCAAACCGTCAGGAGTTATGTGACGTTACATATAACACCAAAAATGGAATTAAATGTAATATCCATAGAGAATAGTATTACTTGAAAATATATCAAAACTCGTACCATTATCCATCAAACAAACTTGGGTCCATTACCCAAACCTGAGTTCTCCAACTTCACATGGCCATAACTCTCTAACCGTGAGGATTTATGTGGTGTTCCACATACCACCGTAAATGGCGTGACAAACACTATGAATCTAGGATAGCTTCATTGAAAAATTTAGTGTCCTTCATCTCATTATTCCACCATTAAGCATAGGTTCTCTCCCTCCACAAAGCGTCTTCCCGTGAGGGCTTTCACCATAAGGGGACAACTTTGGAGTTCATCAATCTTTACTTCTTTGCAACCACGAAAAGACAATAATGATTCATCTTTACATTAAACAAACTTGGGTTCATTACCCAAACCTCTTTCCTACGGGGATTTCTTCAAGGGTTGACATCAATGAAAACCAACCTTAATCAACAATCTCCCCCTTTGGCATTGATGGCAACACTCTGATGCAAAACTGAAATCATATCACTCATGCTCCCCCTAGAACCATGCCTCTGTCCTCTGCATATGATAAATCTCTCCCCCTTTGTCATCAATGGCAAAGGTATCTTTCCATCCGGGGATGTTCCCCCTAAATGAATTATCCTCTTATGTTTCTTCCTTTTGTAAATCTAAGACATATAAGATAAGAATTCAAAAAACATTCATTTTGGAGTAGAAATAACTCCAAGTCTCTGGTGAAGATATTCAAAGGCTTCCCGTGGAAGTGGTTTCGTGAAGATGTCTACCACTTGTTCTTTTGTACCCACATACTCAACTCTGATGTTCTTTTCTGCAACCCACTCCCGTAGAAAGTGATACTTGATTGGAAAGTGCTTCGTCTTGGAGTGCATCACGGGGTTCTTCGAGATACTGATGGTGCTTGTATTATCACAATAGATTGGAATGGGCTCATCATACTCAACCTGTATATCTGTTAGAGTTTGTTTCATCCAAATAATCTGTGTACAACATGATGTTGCTACAATATACTCACCCTCGACTGTAGATAAAGATATTGATGATTGTTTCTTTCTTAGCCACGATACCAAACACTCACCTAAGTAGAACGTTGCTCCAATGGTGCTTCGTCGGTCATCAATACAACCTGCCCAATCTGCATCTATGTAGGCGATAAGTGATAGATCTTTTCCTTTTGAATACCATAATCCAAACTCTTTTGTTCCTTTGAGATATCTGAAAATCCTCTTTATTGCTAATAAATGTGATTCCTTTGGTGTTTCTTGAAATTGTGCCACTTGTCTAACTACCTGCATTACATCTGGTCTGGATGTTGTCACATATAGTAGGCTACCAATCATTGACCTCTATTGCCTCTGATCTGTAGACTTCAAATCATCATCTTTGCTCAGCTTGCAACTGGTTTGCATGGGAGGGATAACCGGTTTGCAATCTTCCATTCTGAACCTCTTTAGCATTTCTCTGATATACTTGTTTTGAGAAATAAAAGTTCCTTGGTTTCTCTGACATATCTGAAGTCCCAGAAAGAAATATAGTTCTCCAAGTAATGACATTTCAAATTCATTATGCATATATTTTGCAAATTTCTAGCTTAACCTATCATCATCACTACCAAAAATAATATCATCAACATAAACTTCAACTAATAAAATATTACATTGACTTACCTTGATGTAGAGGTTGTTTTCTGCACTTCCTTTTCTAAACCCTGCCTATTGTAGATACTTATCCAGTCTAGAGTACCATGCTCTAGGAGCTTGTTTTAGACCATACAAGGCCTTCTTTAATTTACACACATAATCTACGTTCTCAAACAGTTGAAATCCTTCTGGTTGTTCAATGTAGACGTCTTCTTCAAGCTCCCCATCTAGAAAAGTTGATTTTAAGTCCATCTGATACACTTAAATATTTTTGGAGCATGCATAAGCTAAAATAAAACGGATTTCTTCCATTCTGGAAACTGGGGCAAATGTCGTTTCAAATTCGATTCTTTCAATCTGTGCATATCCTTTACATACCAATCTAGATTTGTTTTCTTCTTCCTTTGATTATGGTCTGCATGTTTCATCAATTGTTAAATTGATGCTTTCCACAACTTTGTTCAATCTTAGATTGTAACACTTGTATGCTTTCCTTCTACTTGAGTAACCAACAAGTACTCCTTTGTCCACACGAGGGTCAAACTTTCCCATTCTGCCATCTTCTCTTTTGATGTAGCATTTGCTTCCAAAATCTATGAAGTGATTCACATTTGCTTGTCTTCCTTTCCATAGCTCGTAGGGAGTTTTATCAGTGTTGTTTCTCAGCATTAATCTGTTTTGAATGTGAACTGTTGTATGCACTATCCATGTCCAAAATATATCTGTCAATTTGGAATCCATTATCATTGTTCCAGCCATTTCTTGTACGGTCATGTTCTTTCTTTCAACAACTCCATTCTGTTGAGGTGTCCTAGCAATGAATAATTTCCTTTTTATTCCATGACTATTGCAGTAGTCCATAAATTCCTTTGAAGTGAACTCTCCTCCGTTATCAGATCTCAAGCATTTGATTCTTGAATCCATCTCATTTTCAACCATTTCCTTGTAGATCTTGAAGTTTTCAAAAGCTTCTAACTTGTTCTTGAGAAAGCAACCTGCAGTCATTCTTGTATAATCATCAACTAATAACATAAAGTATCTCTCACTTTTTAATCCCTTTGTTGTAGTTAGTCCAACTAGATCAGTATGAACAATTTCCAATGGTCTTGTTGTTGAATATTCCTTTGATTTGACCCTGGTCTTTGTTTGCTTTCCTTGTTGACAATGCTTGCATAAAGTGTTGGTTGGTTTCGTGATATGGGGCATTTCTCTGATTTCTTCTCTTTTGTTGACTTTAACAAGGTTATCAAAATGCATGTGACCCATTCTTTTGTGCCATAGCCAACTTTCATCTTCCTTTTCTAGACAACACTTTTCATTTCCAATTTCACTTAGCACATATATGTTGTTTGAAGTTCTTGCAGCTATACCGACCAATTTCCCTGAACCTTATCTTCTAATCTCACACTTTTGTGAATCAAAAGTAACTTTATGACCTTGGTCACACATTTGAATCACACTTAGAAGATTATGTTTCATATCTTCTACCAGTAGAACATTTTGTGCCCTTTCATTCTTGTTCCCAATTCAGATTGTTCCTTGTCCAATGATTTTGGTTGAATTATCATTTCTGAAGGAGACTGATCCATTTCTTTCCTTTCGCAATGTAAGAAATGTGTCTCTATCACCTGTCATGTGTTTTGAACACCCACTGTCAACATACCAACCATGTTTCTTTTGCTTAGCTTGTAGGGAGATTGTGCATTCTTCATTGCTATATTGATCTTGTTTTCTTATCCATGTCATTTTCTGAGGTTCTTGTCTGTGACTGTTGTTATTCTGTTGAGGTTCTTTAGGAGGGACTGTGATTCTGCAATCTTTGGTCACATGTCCAAAATTGTTACATTTGTAACATTCCACTTCAGTGCTCAAAGATTCAAACCTGTTGTAACTTCTTCTTTGTGTTTCACTAGGTCTTCTTGAATAACCCCTTTGTGTATGACTCTTAAAGTTGTTATTGTTCCTGTTGTTAGCTCTGCAATTCACAGCTTTATGTCCAAAATTATTACATGCTTAGCATAAACCAAAAAATATAGTTTGATACCTAGGAGTTGAAGATCTTCTGAAAGGAGGTGCTCTTATGAATCCTTCTTCTTCTTGAGGCCCATCTGTTTGTTGTTGATTCTGAAATCTAAATCTTCTTGGTGGAGGAGTGTCCCTGTAATATTCCTTGTATATCTTCCTATCCCCTTTGATTGTTTCTGCATAGATTTTTGGATTTGTTTCTTGCTATGTTGTTTTGGAGCTTGATCCCTTTTCTATCCGATTGTATCCAAGTCCAGACTCTTCAAGATGAGATGTTTGGCTGTTGATAATGTCATCGAGAACTGTTGGGCTATTCTGCATATTTTTCTTTGAATATCCTTTCTTAGTGTGACAATCTCTGCTTCCAAGTTTCCAATGATCTTGTCCTTTTCTTCTAGCTTTTCTTTGAGTGCTTCTTCAATTCTTTTATCTTCTTCAATTTGAACCTTCAATTTTGTGATCATTTGTTCTAGTTCTCGAGTGTCCTTTTTCTTGTCTAGTTCTGCTTGTAGTTTCTTGTTTGTCTTCTTTTCTCTTCTGATAACTTATATGGCACACATTAATTATTCTCTATATTCAACTTCTTCCTCTTTAATTTCTTCTTCGACTTCTTCATATCCTTCTTCGTCTTCTTCATATTCTTCTTTGGAGTCTTTTTTGTCAGAGTGTTTTACTACCATGAATAGAACTCTTCATGTCTCACTGTCACTGACTTCATCTTCATCTGATGATGAGTTGTCTTCTTTAGTGCATAAGCTTTTCTTGAAAACATTCTTTGTAGTTATTTTTCCTTTATATGTGTGTTTTCCTTTTGAGTAACCTTCATCATTTCTCTTTTTCTTATGAGGACATTTGTTAGCAAAATGACCAATACCATCACAATTAAAACAAATTAAAGGAATCTTACCTCTATACCTACTGTTGGTTCCCTTGTTCAGTCTTTTAATGAAGTTGGTGACTTCTTCATCATCTTCCGAGACATCATTACTACTGCTATATTCTTCTTGTTGTTGTTTCTTTTTCTTTGATATTTTGGATGCTTTGAAGGCTGCTTCTTTAACATCTAGATTTTCCTGTTCAGTTCTCATTTCATATGTTGTGGAGATTCCATGCAGTTCGTCCATGCTTATTGAGTTTAGATCCGATCTTTCGTCTAGTGCTGATATCTTAGGGTTGAATCTCATAGGAAGAGATCTTAGTATCTTTTGAACAATTACAGATTCTTCGATTTCTTCTCCCAATCCTATGATTGCATTCACTGTTTCATCGACTCATAAGAAGTAGGCTACAATATTTTCATTTTCCTTCATTTTTAGTTGTTTGAACTGACCTCTGTAAGTTTGAAGCTTTACTTCTTTGACCTTTGTATCTCCTTCATAAATATTTCAAAGCTTGTCCCAAATCTCTTTAGTGTATTTACAATGTGCAACTTTGGTGAATACCATATCACTAAGACCATTCAAAAGTGGATTTTTGGCTTTGGAATTACTCTCACCAAGTTTCACTGCTTTGTCATTTGTTGGTGGAACTTCTGGTTCTGTGTATCCATCTACAATTGATTGCCAAACTTGAAATCCTTGTGCCTATATATATGTCTTCGTCCTTATGCTCCAAAAAGCATACTTTTTTCCATCAAACTCTAGTTTTCCATTTTTGTACAAGTTGTTTCTCTCCATGATCTACCTTTCAGTGTTAAACTGATTTCTAAAGGATCCTGCTTTGATACCAATTGTTGGATTACTGAGAGGGGGGGTGAATCAGTAATATTGTAATTATAAGCATTTTTCTCCAAATAATCCATGTGTTATATCAATGCAGAATTATTAACCAATAATGAGCAATAAGAAATGAACAATCACATACATACACAGTACACCAGTGTTTTATGTGGAAACCCAAATCGGGAGAAAACCATGGAATGCTTTTTTATATATGTCTTGAAGAATTACATTCATTGGAAGCACCAACTTCCTTTGTTTTCTAGCTGCAACTAGAAGGAGGCTCCAACCCCCTAGTTTCTCAGGCTACAACCTAACGGAAGCTCCAACTCCCCAATTCTCTGGCTACAACCAGAAGGGGGCTAGAACCCCCTAAGTTATCCGTCTACAGCCGGAAGGTGGCTACAACCACCTGTCCTTGCCCCGTCCAACCGCCCTGAAGTAAAAGTAGAATGATGAAACCACTGTCACACTATCACTGTGAGATATACCACTGTAAACATGTACCAATAAACCTGAACCTTGCATAAACCTATACCTCAACCTGTAATCAACCTGTACCATAAACAAGTTCATCAACCATGCACCAACCTGTACCAAACAATTTGTAGTCAACCTATACCATAAACAAGTGCATCAACCATGCACCAACATGTACCAAACAATATGTAATCAACCTGTACCATAAACAAGTGCAACCAACCATGTACTAAGTATGTACCAATAATGTGTCAAGTACTCATCAACTATGCTTCATCAATATGTGCTAACATCATCAACTATACACCTCATGTATGTGCCAACTCATCAACTACTTGTCTCAAGAATGTACCCAACTTGTACCTCAACCAAAAGCCCTCATCAATTTCATCATCAAAATATGATTTGTAACTTTGTAATAGACCTGGTGTATATGATCACATACCTGCAAACTTTAACAACAAGAGACTAGCATTTTCATCAAACATTTATTTAGTCTCACAAGACTAGTTTTGGATTAGTCAACAACCCTAACTTGAAATAATCATAACTTTGTAACTGTAATGAATAAAGATCTAAAATTGATGCACAATGTTCTTCAGTGTGTTTTATGCAATTCCTCCATGTTTCACTACCTGGAACCTCTCAAAAAAGGAGTTATGGAAAAAATGGCACACCTTGCTGAGTTCTATCTTATTCTAGGGATCGACCTTGTAGAGCGTAACCCACATGGAATAATTGTTGAATTGATCTGAAAATGTTACACATAATACCATAGCCTGTACTCTAACCAATAAATTTTTTCTTACTGAATTTGGATCTGTTATGAAGAATTTATGACGTTTTTACTCGAAACACCTATTTTTGACTAGTTTCGGGACTAGCCACAAACCCTATTTTCCACAGAGTGTAACTCCAAAAATAAAATGACCCATAAAATGAATGTTTTACCAAAGATAATTGGATATGTTTCCTCAATGGAATAGCAATTTCAGGGTCTGAATCATTCTAGAAAAAAAGTTATTAAAAAATGGTGAGATGACCTGAAAAAAAGATATCTTAGAAAGCATCATCAAAAGAATTTATGCTTCCTTGAATTCCGGCCTTCTTTTCTTCACTTTCCTCAGAAAATCGATTTAGATATCCTTTGGTTACCTCAGACACCTATAGGTATTCAATATGCTCAAGTTTGAATCAAATGAGAGAGCCTTGCCTCTTATTTATACTCTCTAAGTAGCTTCCTTAAAAACATCTTCTAAGTCACTTTGCCCACTTTCCTTATTTTAGGGTTAACCCACTTCTAATTTCTCCATTAAATTTATTATTTAAATAATTTATTTTGTATTCACTTTGAATTATAGTACAGTCATCACATCACTTTATTATTTACCTTCTAAAATCTCTTAAACCACTTTGACTACTTTGACCTTTTGGGGCTTCAAGCCAACATATGAGGGTCCTCCAACTTTGTAAGGCCATAACTCTCAAACCGTGAGGAGTTATGTGACGTTCCACATACCACCAAAAATGGAATGACATGTACTATCCATATAGAATAGTATTACCTGAAAATATATCAAAACTCATACCATTATCCATCAAACAAAATTGGGTCCATTACCCAAACCTAGGTTCTCTGAATTCACGTGGCTATAAATCTCTAACCATGAGGAATTATGTGACGTTCCACATACCACCAGAAATGGCGTGACAAGCACTATGCATCTAGGATAGTTTCACTGAAAAAATAATTTTCCTTCATCTCATTATTCCACCATTAAGCATGGTTTCTCTCACTCTACAAAGCGTCTTCCTATGAGGGATTTCACCATAAGGGGACCACTTTGGAGTTCATCCATCTTTACTTCTTATCAACCATGACAAGACAATAATGAGTCATCTTTACATTAAACAAACTTGGGTTCATTACCCAAACCTCTGAGCTACGGGGATTTCTTCAAGAGTTGACATCAATGACAACCAACCTTAATCAACAAGCCTTTGCCTTCTACCATTGATAAGGATTTATCCTATCTAAGGAAGTCTCTTTATTTTTATTTTTTTTTCTTCTACATGTTTACTGTAGGACATGAAAATCCTATCACCATTCTGTCAATCACAATGATAGGAATTTCAAATACTAAAAAACGCTTAACTCCCCTTTGTCATGGAAATATTATCTGGACATTAATGCACAACTTCTTTTACTTCTTCCACATGACTCGTTGGTCAAATGAATGGGTATATAGGACGAATTAAATATCCTCTATCATAGTCCCCATTAAACCTCGCATACAATCTTATCCACATACTTTTTGGTTGTATCCTATTCTCGATTGGACCTCACATACAATCCTATCCACATACTTTCTGGTTGTCCAACCCAAGAAGACCTCAGAGTACCCACTATTGGAGAACTATCAACACAATTGAAAATTTATTAGACTTGTGAAGACCTCAGCGTACCCACTATTGGAGAACTATCAACACATTTGAAAATTGATTGGACTTGTGAGACAAATAGTAGGGTCAAGCACAATATCCCAACATAAATATGGTAAACTTAGAGCCAATACCATTATGTAATATTGAATCCACGGGATGCTTTTGAAAGGCTAGATTCCCTCATATATCTTCTTGATCTTTGAGATAACTTCTTTAGCTCCATAACCGATATTACGATCGATGGACATATTTATGTAGATTACTTGAAGTGTACTCTAACACATAGCATAGAAGAAGGGACATGTGTCTAATCAATAAGTGTTGAATGGATAATAACCTTTCATAAATTTGTACATCTCATGGCTTCTACAAACCTTCCGTTGACTTTTGTGCCATTCTTATGCTTCTATCAAGATGACATTATGTAACACACCCACTACGGAATCAAAAATTTTCGGCCCTTTTCTTCTGATCTCCAAGGAACAGACTCCCCCAATTCCCTACGGGGCTTGATATAGACCCTGCTATCCCTTAACCGCACTCATATGATCGGCAGCTATGACCACAGGCCTTACCGGAGAGGTACTTCTGGCTTTTGCAATTCGGGAAATCACGATGCATTTGTGTTCCCCTATTCTCTTGTCTCTTGAAGTGTCAAAATCTAAAGGGGACTAATAGTTTGTCATAACTTAAAAAAAATGCCTCGGATTAAAACATGTCACTCCACCTTTTGAAGTTTACTCCATCTGGATTTCAGGATGTGCGATGACAGGAGGTCTCGCACCTGGGTTTCCCGGGAGCCAAAACTCTGAAACACCAAACTCTAACATGTTTCACTATTTCGGGGTTTCCTCCATCGGGATTTCAGGATGTGCGACGATAGGAAGTCTCGCACCTTGGTTTCCTGGGAGCCAAAACTTTGAAACAAAAACTCTAACATGCTTCACTATTTCAGGATTTTGCGAGTCGGTGGTTTCGAGACTGGAGAACATGTGGGGCCCGCACTTAGGTACCCCGGGTGCCGAAATACCGAAATATGATAAATTTTTCCACACTCTATCTTTCGGGATATCGCAATTCGTGGTTTCGGAACTTGCGAGTACAAGGGAATTTACCCTTAGGTGTCCCGGGTACTAAAATGCCGAAACATCACAACTCATCCATGCTAGTTCCTTTCAGGGTTTCGCTAATCGGGATTTCAGGTCTTGTGAGTACAGGAGAACTCGCACTTAGGTACCTTGGGTGTCGAAACTCCGAAAAATCATATCTTACCCACATGCTAGCATTTCAAAATTTCATATGTCGAGATTTCACGAGTCATGAGGACAAGGGTTCTTACCCTCTGATCTCCCGAGTGCCGAAAAGATGAAACGCTTACCGGTCGCCACGTGTACTCTACAACTGGACGATCCAGGTACTCCCATGGGTCTTGGGATCAATGGTCCCAATTTCTTCGCTACTTATGAAGGTTAAAAAGGGGTCGAGGCATTAACGCCTGTGTTCCTTCATCCAATTTAACGGTCACAATAGACCTTAGATCCTCCGAAAGGATCTCATTCATGCATTTAGCAAGAGGAAGGGTATCTTGGGTACCGAACCTCCGAAACATCACAACTCATCCATGCTAGTTCATTTTGGGGTTTCTCTAATCGGGATTTCGGGACTGGTGAGTACAAGGGAACTTACCCTTAGGTGTCCCGGGTACCGAAATGCCGAAACATCACAACTAATCATGCTATACTCATTTCGAGGCTTCGCTAATAGGGATTTCGGGACTGGTGAGTACAAGGGAACTTACCCTTAGGTGTCCCAAGTATCGAAACATCAAAATACCAAGCTCTAAGAGACCCACTCTATCTCGTGCAGGGTTTTCAAACTTAGGCCTTAAAGTCCTTCATCGGGTTCCTGAGCAGATTTCCACCAGGTTTTATTACAAGACTGAGAGGTCTTCTTAAATCCCTGAACTATTGAAGTCTGTGATAGATAATCAGCAAATTCGGGATTTTACCAAGGCGATAATCCTTTCAGGGAACTTACCCCGGCTCTAGAATGTAAGGGAACGATCCCAAAAGGGTGTCCCTATGGGGAATCTATCCAGGGTAGTATGAGAGGTAATTAAGGGGAACAAATCTCCCGAGAGTGGACTTGAAAGCTGACTTCATTCAAATACATATATATATATATATGTAAACCAAATGTGGTCATTCTAACATAATCATGCAACCACCATTTCCGATCAAAACACCATGCAGACATTTCTACAAAGAAACCATTCATAAGTGTTCAAACCATGAGCATATATTTCCAAGATATTCAATGCAAGACACAAGATATAAACACTTATCAGAAAACACCAAGTGATGCAACTGCTGAGAGGGGTCCTCGTTTCCACCCAACCGTAGGCTTAGTGACTCCAAATGGATTTACCACTAGCCACCCCCGAGCTAGACCACGATGCTTGAGACTCTTTCTCTGTTCTTCAGTGATCGAGAACAAAGGTTACTCTCCTTCTTCTCTGCTATCGCTCACTCTGTATTTTATTCCAAAGTTCTTCCGATCTCTTTCTTTCAATCTCTCCCTCACGTCCCCCCTTTCCACACCTTTTACCTGCCTTTTCTTTTCCAGCGAGGTGGCATGTGGCATGACTTTCCCCGCGATGGTCAGGTCTAAGGCCTCTAAAGATGGGCGGTTCACCCCCATCCTTCATTAACCCATGAGGAGCCTCTTCACCTACCAACCTGGCGAGTAATTCATTTTGGGGCCAGCGAGCCACTCTTGGTTCTCCGGGCCAGTGAAGACCAAATATGGTTTAGTTCGGTGGAAGTTAACGCCACCATTCCAGGTGCCTTCCACCACCTTTCTTCAA
>ML793265.1:16248-34160 GCA_009831015.1 Picea engelmannii | reverse complement strand
TCAATGAAATTATGTTAAATCAAAGTTGTTAATGCATATGTATTTAATGAGTGATTAATTGCCTAACATCCTAGATGGGTTTTACAAGCAGAACTTACAGTCAGAAAATGAAACAAAAACGAAATATATGAGGGATCTTTATGCGAAGGTTAATGTCACTGTAAATGTAAAACCTCCCTTTGCTTGTCACAATTTTCATGTATCTTTTGATGAAGACAATTCAAGCACAATCCACCTACATGAGACTGTCTGAACAGAAATAAACAATATAAAACTCTTGCTGGAAGTTTTATTAACCTACACAAGACCATAAGCATATAACTAAAAATTTATGATGTTATAAAACAATGGCAGGAAGGGAAAATCCTCATGAAATTGAGATATGAATGAATTTTTTTTTATTTTCTTAGGATCACAATTGTTCATCATAAATCCAAGATAATTGTTGATTTGTTCAAGGTTAGGAGGAATTAAAAGAAAATTGAGGTGATTCGGTTATGCGTTTAGATAGTGGGAGAAGCATTACATGAAGGCACTTCTATACATTTCTCATCATGGATGCATAGATGGCATGGTTATTATTTGTTTATGCTCTCTGGGGTTAACATATATGCAGCAGGTTGTGGAAGATGCGATATGCAAAAAACAAATAATAGTCATGGACAATTTCTTTCAGTAGAATTTGTTATAAGAAAGATATCAACCAACATCTTTCCCATTTCTTAAATTCTGACAGCTAGGTCGTCAACCAATGACATAGTCATGGATTTTTTCACATCGAGTTCTGGTTTCCTCAGCTCAGAGCTCAACTACCATTTCGTTTTCTTTCTTCTATAGCGAATACAACCTATTGTCACTACTGCCACCACCACCATGGTTTTTCCTTCTCGCAACCTCCATATTCACTCCCACTCTCACCATCTGCATGGTGTCTATGGCCATGGTGCTTGGATCTTGGATATTTATGATTTGCTCCTTCCAAACAGATTCAAATGAAGCGTTCCCATCTAAATTCCAAATTCAAATTTCAAATTTCAATCAATCGACGGGATGTGGACAATAGTGTTGGATGGGACAACAGAACCGTAGACTAGATTTTGTTATCACCACAATAAATTTTTGATGAAATCCAAGTCTCGGGACTTAGTGAGGGGATAAACCAATATAAAGACGCAATAAATTGGAGGACAGGGCCACACCTAGCAGAAAAAGGTTAAATCTAGAAGAGGGGCGGAGTTTACGGGACCCGACGGGCCACAGATCTCAAACACCATAGATCAATGGTCAACGGCCATATCAGGCAGAGAACTAGTGTGAAGTTTAATTATTTGAAATCTGGCCGATGAAAATATTGTGGTTTCGCCTCAAGACCATGTGGCGCCACCGGATGCATATCGGGGCAAAAATTAGTCTACCCCAAACCACTTTGCCTCATCCCCGATATTGGGAAGAATATATAAGGGGGGGACCCTTGTTGTTATTTTATGTTTTTTCAAATCATTTGAACGCTAAAAGTGGCACGACCGCTCCAGTCGAACCTAAGCTCAACAATGCACCAAATTCACACGTCTTCCGCTCATTCACACGTATTTTTCATCATCACCATGGATCTTGTCATTTTGTTCGTAACAGAGCAAGATCCCTCTCCAAGCGAAGAATCCCTAATCGACAAAGACTCTGGTGTGTTTGACACCGAAATAACCATCTCACCCATCTCTTTGTTCAGAGCCAATTTGTCAGATCATGTAGGGAGAAAAATACCCCTTCTTGAAGCAATCCAAGCCTCCATAGTCCCTTACTCCATCGAAGTCACATTTCCTTTCCCCTAATTCATATGCTGGTGCACGAAACAATACTCACAAGAAGAGAAGGTCGTTTTAAATCAATTAGGGTCAGAGGTCCTGTGCAGAGTAGATAGCCCATCAATTTTCCATTCCCTAGGCATACCAGAGTCTCCCTCCGCAATATTTGAACCCTTCGAAGAAGAAAAACTAGTTACAGTTTACAGGTAATGTCCCCCTGAGGTTAAAAACCTATTTTTGTAGACAATTGTCAAACTCGAGCAGTATTTTGAGAGTTTGTCCATGCCCATAAATGTAAACTCCATCGTTATCAAGTTCTAGTGGGCATGTTCCATACTCAGTCAGATTTTAGGTCTAAATAATGACAAATATGTAATTGAGGTCATGTTAGGTTTTCTGTTAACCTTTTTTCAGTCAGAATCTAGTCAGTCAGTTAGTATCAGTTTTGATAAATTCATAGCTGATAATGTACACAAATAGCTAGTGAAATGTCAATCACTAAGGCACTTCAGGTATTACACAAACTTGTTGAAAATGTTCTTGGAGACAAACAAGAAAGAGTTCCCTAAATTAGCATTCATCTCCATGGAATGAAAAAGAATCACAATCCTCATTTTCATAAATAAGATCATGTCCAGATTTTATAGCTTGATCTTCAAAACCAGCCTGCCAAGAGTCCTGGAGGACATGAAAAGCTACTTGCATCCAAATTCAGAAAACAGAGTAGGATACTGGGTGTTGTTCATGCATTCTACAGTAATTTGGGTATATGGTTTTCAAGAGGAGACTTATCTTCTCCCTATCTTTCTAACACCCAGAGGATTTTCCCTAGAGTTCATCAAGAAAATAATTATCTCAAAGACAGAACATTTCCTGAAAATGCACAAGGTGTCCAACTTGAAATTTCCTTTCATCATAAGACCCTTTGTTGTGAAGACTAGATCCTGCTTATCTCAAATCCATGCCAAAATCAAGGAGTTTGGATTTGCATAGCTACAAGGGAGAAGGTATGATCCACATCAGGTCATATCTAAAACAATATTGATAAGAAAACAAGGCCCTTATGAACATGAGTATGTTGAATGTTTTGACAAATTGGAAAATTTGGAAACCTGTGCTGATATGGAAGCGATCTTACATCCTACTCAAACACAACAAGTGGGGAAAACCATACAGTAGACTCAAAAAAAATAGACCCCTCAGAAGTTGTCATTCCAAGTTCTAAAAGTAACTATCTACACCAAGAGAAGCAGTTCGGAGGCCCTAGGCACAAGTAGTCAGCAAACTGCTCCCAAGAAGATAAAGATCAAACAATCTCAAAAGATAGTAGATCTGGAGGAAGAAGAACCTAAGGAGAAAGTAAGTATGGATATGGTGGAGAGTGGCACTAGTAAGGAAGAAGTTGGTAAAAGAAGCATGCCCCAAACTGAAAGCAGCTCCAGAGATTTCAGCAGAAAAAAGAACATTTTTTATAAAGCACCTGGAGCAGTTTACCAATCTAAAGAAGATTTAGCAAAGCAATATGTTGTGAAAGGAAGTTTGGCCATGAGTGAAATAAGGCGGTTGATACCTAAGGTGGAAAATATTTCTCAACATAGGTCTTCTCTGTTCTAAGTCAGAGATATAGAGAAAAACACACTCAACATAGCAATTGCAGATGAGGATAAACTATCTGAGGTCAAGCTGCATTATGAAAATATCAATGCCCCAAATAAGGTGAAGTTCCATAGAAACACCAGTGACATGTTGTATTCATACTACTTGGGTCTAAGATTAAAAGTGTCAAGGTTGAAAATTGATGAACTTAAGCTGGAGGGACAGTTGAGACAAGAGAAAGCATACAGCAGAGCTTGGCAGACTCAAGTAAAGAGATTAGAATCTGAAGGCCCTCAGGGGGTAAAATCTTCCTTAGAAGAGAAAGACAAGATGATTCAAAGCATGAAGAAAAGGAAAAATATGTATGCCATGGAGAATCCACAAACATCAGATTTGGTTGCTCTAGAACAAGAGAAAGAGACATTTCGACAAGAAGCATTGAATTACAAGGCCAAAGTGTTGCAACTGGAGAAGGAAAAGATGAATCGGTCAAAACGATAGACACAAGCAACAGACATGGTTGTTTTTGCACCCTCTACTATAGAAACTGATCAAAGCATTGATGGATTGGTTCAGGTAATGTCCCAAAGCAGAATAAATCAAGAACCTTAAGGGAGACATAGGAAAATTGCATCAAGAAATAAGAATAAAGGATGAGAAGATGGCCCAGTTCCAGAAAGAGAATCAAGATTTACAGGAAAGAGTAGACAAGTTGAAGACAAGGTTGAAAGGCAAAGGACTATTGCAGGGGACCAAACACGTCATCTAGGACTCTATTGTTGCCAAAGTTTCTAAGTTCAGGGTATACTTAAATTTCATCGATGACAAAGATAGTATGGCCATCACAGCCAAAAGCAGATGCACCATTGTGAGTGAAATGCTTGCAAAGAAACCCTCAGAGTGGGCCTAGAATGTTATAAATCTATTGAATTCCATTCCCACTGGTGAACTTCATACAATTGGGGTCAAAGACAGGACCACATTGATCATTTGGGCCAGAAGAGTTATTGCCAAGCATAACTTGCTTAAATTAGTCCAAACCAAGGCCATGTAGATGGAGCAGAGCATACAAGAATTCAAATATATGTTTGAAGAGTTGTTCTTCAAAGGCCTCCCATCATTTTTGGATGACAAAGGAAAATTGTATGATCAAGAGGAGTACAACTCTCACCTCGCCCAATGTAGAATGGATCACTCCAAGATCAAAAGCCTGGAGAAAAACTTGAAAGGGACAAATCTGGTGGAATATTTGACCACAGATTTTGAGATCTTAAATCAATTCAAGACAATAAAGATCAGGTTACCAACCATGACTTATGCCACTTGCATTGAACTAGAGATCTTGATAAAGGAAATGATGGATTACGATATCCCTTCTGACTTGCAGTGGAAAGAGACAGTGCGGCTAGGCAAGAAAAAATGTAATTTTCCAGAAACCAGCAAATAGCCTCCAAGTGTTCCCAAGATAGCGTGTTCGATAGAGGACCAGGCAGGACAAATGGTGAAGACAAAAGCCGAAGATTCAGATAAATCGGTTGTGAATACATGAAACGTTTTTGTTTGATCAATCATTGTAATCGGTTCCCATACCGAAACTGTCGAATGTAATTATTATAGTCAATTTTAGAAGCTGAAACGTTTCAGTTCATCTATTGTAATCAGTTTCTAGTTGAAAGAAACTCTAATTGTATAAATACTAGAAGTTTTGAATGAATTAATGTTGGCAGAAGTGCAAGGGCACCTTTTAGTTGTTTCTGAACTCAATTGTAAATTTTATGGAGCTGAATTGAATACATATGCAAAATATTTTGAAGACTCTATGAAAAGATTCTAATGGTGGTGATATGAGTTTTGTCTCCTCTCATTGTATGTATTTCATGTGTTCTTTAATTCCATTTGCACTTTCTTATGTTTAAATTGGATAGTTAAAATCTTAGAATTCATCTTGTGATGCTCTTGGCTTAAGCAATTTAAACTGTCTGTATTTCTTCTTAACTAATTCAGAATTCATTTCAGTAATGCTCTGATGCAGTTATTTGTTTTCTCCTTCCTCTTACACTCTACTTAAATACGATTTTACAACTTATATCCATTGCCTCATTTAGCCTTTATCCTCTGCAGAGTTCTACCGGCCAGTCATTGTTTTCATGCACTTTCAGAATTTTAAATCCATAGCCCTAAGTGTCCCTCCCCTCCCTCGCCGACAACTTTATAAAAAAAACCCAAAACAAACTAAATCTAGCCACTGATTGCCAAAGAAATATCAAGTGACACGAGAGAGTCATCTCTGAGCTGAGTAAGCTAGTGCCCAGCTCTAAATTTGGTTGAAACAATTACCTATGTTGTTTTTCTATCAACCAGAAAAATTTTACAGAGTGCTAACATTCTGGCATCGTTGTCAGGGAACGAAAGAGAAATCTTCCTTGGGAGAAAAACGACTTAAAGATTTAGTTTTGATCCATGAGGGTGATAGTGGATCAAATACCTTATTGGATGAGATTATTTTTACCCTGGAAACTCCGTTACCAAGAGACCAGTTGCACCAAGCAGTGTGAGCTAGAAATCTTGGCTCCCAAGAGAATTCACACCAGGAGAAACCCAGACCCAAAAGTTGCAGTCCCTATGTCTGATCCTAAAAATATTATACATAAAAGAAAATAAAACAAACTAACCCCAATTTTGCCTTTAGACCGATATATATCCTTACCCAAGGATGGAGTGACGAGCATTGAATACCTTGAGTTTGATGTAAAATTTGAACAAACTCTATTCAGAACTAAATCTGAATATTGTTTGAGCGAGGTCACCTTTGACGAAAAGAGATTCTAAGATTTGATTTTAGCTGCATCTGCGAAGCCTATAGTGATTCACACTCAGAACCAACAACCACTTCAACCCCTCACAGCAGCCATGGCAGCTAGATTTGCTCCTCTCATACTGCCTGCTCAGCTACATGATTTACCTCAAGAGTATAATTTAAGGATTAAACTGTATGATGCTGAAGGTAGTGTGTGAGCTCAGAAACATCTATACTGGTTCAATGACTTTATAGACTTGGAAGAAGTAGATTTTGAAGATGCAAAAATGAGATTGTTTGCACAAAGCCTTGAAGGAGAAGTGAGGAAGTGATTCAGAGCTCTTCCAGCAGCTAGTATCATAAATTTTGAGGCCTTTGAAACCAACTTTATTACAAAATGGGGTGACAAGAAAAATCCCCTTCAGTTGTTAACTCAGTAAAACAACATGAGGAGATCACCTCACGAAACAATGCAGGAGTTTTCGGCCAGATTTGTAAAGGTCTATAATTTGATCCCTACTAAGGTAAACCACCCCCCCCCCGAAAGCTTCTCAACTTAGATATGTTGATTCCTTTGAAAGTGATTTTGATTTTTTATTGAGAGAACGAAGATCTAATTCATTAGAAGATATGTTGATTGATGCCATAGAGGTCGAAATGAATCTAATGGCCTCAGGAAAGATCAAAGATGACTCTGATAGGGACATGAAAAAATCTTGAGATAAGGCACAACCTTCAACCTCACAAACATTAGAAGAAAGGTTTTAAATGATGATGAAAACCATGGAGAAAATGATGGAAATATGGCCTTAGATAATAAGCCTAACACGAGAGAACAGGCTGATGGCCCACACAGAAATCAGAGAAGACCAGAAATCCCACAAATTAGGCAAAGAAATCAAGAAAATCAAGGGGACCAACAAATAAGGCCTCCTTTTCAAAATAACTATGTGAACGAGAATTATGATGGATATTTTGAAGACAACATGAACTGTTGTGACGATAAATAAATAGAGTTGTTTCTAACTAAAGAAGAACATGACCAGTTCGTGGATGCAAATGATATTTTCATGCAAGATGAGGAGGAAAGGTTATCAGTAGAAAGGGAATATTACCAAACAGGATTGCAAAATGCCATCATGCAATTCCAAAGACAATACAATCTTCGAAATCAGAAAGCACCTTCAAAACCCCCAAAGGGAAATCCTCCAAAAGGAAACCCCACCAAAGAAGCTTAGAGTAACATACCCTCTTCAAGTCATCCCAAAAAGGATTCTACTGTAAAGGATTCTGATGCAAAGGATGTTGTGGACAAAGGAAAGTAGAAAGAAGAGCCCCAGAAGGAAATACTAGAAGCAAGGAACGAAACAGTCACCAAAGAGGTAGAGAAAACCTCATCCTCTTTTAATTTTGAAAGTGAGATGGCCAAGATTAAAATTTTTGTACCATTCAATGAATTTATCAAGAACAACAAATACAGAAATCAAATCATCAATATGCTTAAGATGGAACAAACTTTTGATACCCTGAACATACAAGATGATCACCCAACCATCTTGTTTGGCCCACACATAGAGGAAAATAGTGATGTTGAAGAAGTTCCCCCTTTTTATGTCAGTCTGAAAATCCATGATATGACTCTGCACAATGCCATGATGGATTCAGGAGCATCTCATAACCTGATGCCCAAGGTGGTCATGGACCAACTAGGCCTCGACATCACAAGGCCTTACAAAGACCTATTCTCTTTTGATTCCAGGAAGGTGAAGTCTTTGGGTCTTATCAAATATCTAGTGGTATCTTTAGCATAAATCCCAACAAAGAACCTAATTATGGATGTAATGGTTGTTGATATTCCTCCCAAGTTTGGCATGTTGTTATCTAGGTCATGGGCTACAAAATTAAAGGGAACTCTCCAGATGGACATGTCATACGCCACCATCCCTTTCTTTGGTCAAGACAAAAGGTTGTACAGATAGGTTTTGCTCAAATACATGGTTAGTAACAAGTCACAACTGAGTAATCATCCCATCTACTCTATGGAAATTGAGTTGGGGTCTTCCATTTTCTTCAATGACCTGTGTTTTGAAGAGAAAGAGCCAGAAATTGATATGGCTGACAAAGAGAGATCTAATCAACAGATTGAGAAGTTTTTAGAGCAGCGGGATAACAAAATATCAAATATGGAATATGAGTTTTGATGGAGCTTCTTGCAGAGAGGGAGCAGAGGCTAGCATATGGATCAATCACCCCAAAGGAAATTCAAAATTGTGTTCTTACAAACTTGTTTTTGAGTGCACGAATAACATGGCCGAATATGAAGCATTAATATTGGGGTTGAAGGTTTTGAAAGAATTGGGTGCCAAAAGAATATTTGTACATGGAGACTCAGAGATAATTATCAATCAAATCAAAGGCATATACCAATCAAAGCATCCCAGACTGAGAGAATATAGGAACCTAGTGCTATATCTCCTTGAAAAATTTCCAGAGTATAATCTTTCAGTAATTCCAAGAGGGAAGAATTAGTTTGATGATGCCTTGTCTACTTCTGCAGTGGTTTTCAAAGTTCCAATCTTCCCTAACAGAAAATATGAGGTTGAGGTCAAATACATGCCAACATTACCAGATAATATTAAGTACTGGCATAATTTTTAAGATGACAAACAAATAGAAATATTCCTCAAGATGGAGAATGAAATTGAGAATATGAACATTGATGAAGACTACTATGATGAAGAGGTAAATGAAGCTTCCTTCACAAAGGATGGGTACTTCGACAATCATATTGCAGGCATAGACATAGTTCAACTAAAGAGAAACATCATTCCCAAGGGTCTGTGTTGTGGGTGGGAAATCCCCATACAGACTAGCATTAAGAGTTTTATCATGCATGCATAAATGACCTAAAGTATCCTACTTCTTACCATCATCCCCATCATAACGCCACTATTCATATGTAAATACAGAGTTAAGAGATCAAGTTACTATACCTTAGTTTCCGTGTTTGATGTAGATCCTTTAACATTCAATCGTTCTTTGACCACAAATGTCCTCCCAATGCTGACTTGCGTTCACAAACAAACAAACAAAAAAAACTCCCAAACATGTATTTGATCTAAGAACTAATGGGTTAGAGATTCTATAAAAATATAATCAATATAAAACATTAACAATCTCATATGGCAGGATGGGAAAAGTACTTATTTTATTAATCTCACAAGAATACCTTACAAGAGTGAGATCGTCCACTGCTCCTCAAATTTGGTCCTAGGCTCCTCTTCAACTGTGCCCCAACTACTTTCTTATACGCTTCTGTTCATACAATAGTTAAAAAAGGTTGAGGCACGAGGAATGTAAAATCGAGTAGAGTTATTTTACTCTTATTTTTCTTCCTTTGGATGGGACCCCTACCCCTTTCTTTATAGGCTAGAAAGGTCTAGGTATTTGTAGGTATATGTGGGTTGTAGTGGATTAGCCAGCGTATACACGCGTGTAGTAGTGGAGCAGGGCACGTATGCCTTCACAAAGGGTGTTTTTAAGAAGTTGTTTCATTAGTGGTTTAGAAAAAGATGTAACATGAGATGGATTGATGCCAAGTAAGCATATCTAGTGTAAATTAGAGTTATAATAGATGCCCCCTAATGTGTGAGGTCAGAAGAGCATCTGATGGACAAAATACATTATCAATCTTCACCAATCATATGAAACAAGTGAGCCCAAGGACCAGAGTTCGGGAGGTGCCATCTGCAAAATAACAATTGTCTCACCGAGGCGGGCATACCCATGCTTAGGATGAAATAAAATCATGGTTGCCAACTAAATACATTGCAAACCCATGTCATATAACTATATAAAGTGTAGCTGTGAGAAATACATAGCGGATCTACATCTCAAAATAAAAAATATATACATGCATAATACCATATTCTAGAAGCTGATAGGGTCTGATGGATAGAGATGAGGTCTTCAGAGATCAAGTAACAACTTCAAAATATTCACAACTCAGGTAGGAGTGTAATATGAGTGTACAAATTCACTACCCAGAGGTCTTTGATAGCTCGTCAAGGAATGGAATAGAGGATCTTGATGATCATATTGAGGGCTTCATCGATTTCGAACAAAGACTTGATTGGGCTTTTGGGATGGCCGGGCATGAGGACAAGAGACAAACTGCAGAAGGGCCGACTCAGACTTGGTAAAAACTTCCCTTGGATCTTAGCATGACAAATGATGAGACTCGGGTAGCATGGCATTGACATAAGTTTACGATGCAGGAGGCAATGCAAACTCTCCAAATGTTTGGAAGAATAACCAAATGGAGGAGGACACAGCTCTATGTAGCAAGAACAGCTTCCTAAGGTCATATTAAATCCCAAAGCTTGACGAACAAAAGGAAGGATGTGCTTTGTCCAAGGGTGACTCATTGTGCTGCCAATAAAAAGAAAATACTTTCCCCTTCTTCTTTTTGGGGTATATTTGATTTTTTTGTCTTTTTCAAATAATTTTGGAAAGCTTGAAAAAGAATAAAGAATTCTACGTTACAAAGGAGGAATGAGTGTCGCAAACATACTAGTTCTAGGTGCAAGGACCATACTAATCTTCACAGCAAGAAGATATACTCAGAAAAATCCCTCCAGGGGTCAAGCTATCAAGATTCAAAGGAAAAGTGCTACAAGGCTTGCGTTATAAGGCATGCTTCAGATGGTTCAGTTGAGAGAAACATGGAGACAACATTAGGCCAAAGACGCAGGAATGAAAGTGCGGTTAACAAGCCACAATGATAACGTCCTTCAATGTAATTTTAATGAGCCCAAAGAAGGTAAGCTTGGCAGTTTTTCATTTTTAGAGAGTCTGAAAAAAATGTAAAAGAAGACTCCATTGGGGTACCTTTTTCGAAGGTAGTCTAGTCAGCTCGAAAAAGGGGTAAACTAGCATCGAAAAGACGTCTATTCAAAATCATTTTAACGAGTGTGACAAAGACAAGATCACTTGACAATCTTTTCACTTTTAAGAAGTCTGAAAAGAGATTAACTATGGACTCTGTAGGGGATGTTCTTCTGGACCAATTTAATGAGTGTGAAGGAACAAGGTCACTTGATAATCTTTTCAATTTTAGGGAGTCTGAAAAGAGCGTAACTATGGACTCCGTGGGGGTATCTTTTTCATAAATTTAGTCCCGCAGGCCTGAAAAAGGATTAAAATTATACCTGAGGATACTCTTCTAGGGAACCGAGGATCCTAAAGTATACCTTTGTTCGTACAGTTGACCATCTAGACCTAAAAAGGGGTAAACTACCGCCGGACAGACGCGCCTTCAAATTTCAGTTTAGCGAGCGTGAAGGGCAACAAGATCGCTCAACAATCTTTTCATGTTTAGAGGGTCTGAAAAGGGCTTAAAATAAGACACGTTATTGTTTGGGATTCTTGAGGGTAAGGTCAAAAGTGATGATAAATCATGCAAATGAGGCCTATAACTCATAATCAGGACAAAACTAACAAGGAATCCCGAGCCTATAGTCATTAATGACAACATGGACACCAAAATGCAACCAGGATCTACCTAGGAAATCCATCAAGGGGTAGGCTCTACCACTAAATTACGACACTTCTAAAGCATCAATGATGGTTCTGTGTCACAATCAATGATGGTTCTGTGTCACAATTCGATGGGATCGATCCTATGGCAAAGCGAAAAAGACAATAAGATGCAGAAAGTGGAAGTGGAATCCTATCTTAATTGCAACAAGTTGGAAAAATAACTTTTACGACAAGACCTTAAAAATGACCCAAATCTCCAAAAATTGTCCCAATACCCAAAGTAACACCTACCGTAACAATCCATAAGAAACTCCTGAACCATGCTAAATGATTTGCAGTTTAGAAAAAATGACAAAAGGGTCAAAAAAATGACAAAAAGGGGCCAAAAAGTCTATAAATAGAAGCTGGCAGCTCATTATCACCATTGTGAATTGAGAAATTAACTGTGGAGCCAAAAACACTCCTTTGCCAAAAGAATTGATTATGGGAGCTACAGTGGACAGAACGAGCTTCTGATTGGACCAAGTAAGTACATACCCCCCCTTCTTGCATTTCAATTCTTTATTTATGCATTTATTTTTGTTTTTTGGGTGGGCGCTGACCCTTACAAAGGTCATTCCTACATATACGTGGGTTGTCCTAGGACAACCAGCATATGCTTGTGTGCAAAGAAAATACTTCACGTGGGCATACACGACTATCCACATTGTGGCCTGCATATACCCTCTAACATATATAGGAAAAAAAATTTAAAAAGCAAGATCTAAACCCTCATGAACTTTGTCAAATGCAGGATGTATGTTCACTAGTGGGAGAGAGAGCATGAGGAATTTTACTCTGCAGTCTCAGATGACCCTGATGTTGTTGTTGCATTAACTCAATGTGGGTTGTTCGAGTTCTTCCAGTCTCATTTTATGTGGGCACATCCCAGGCTGCTAAATGCCTTGATTGATTACTGGCACCCGGATGCTGAAGCATTCATGCTTGAGGGACAGTCGTTGACTCCAATGACTGAAGATATATACTTTCTAACTAGCCTCTCATGGAGAGGGGAACCAGTCAACCTTCACACATTTCCCTCCGTGCCTCACAACGCAGAGGAGTTGATTAACCTCCATTGCGAGGTAGGTACTAAAATGGTGGGCACTCAGGTACCGGTTCATAAGATCAACAACCTATTGCTACAAGCAATAGTGTTACTCATTGGGTGGATTACTGGATCCGCAACTTTACATCAGGCTTCTCGTGTGCACATGAATTGTGCATTTCAGTGCTTAAATCCACAACTCTTTGACTGGAGTACAACTTTACTAGAATTCATGAAAAGGCAGTTGACAGAGTGTTGTATGCGGAGGCACAAAAACTTTGGAGTTGGGACTATTCTTTGTGCTTTATTCTCCGAGAGGGTGCCTAGTCTGAGTCTGAGAGAGATAGTGCGAGGGCATGTAGCCTCCTCTCCATCACTAAACCAATGGGCGACATTGTTGCCATGACAGGGGGGAGGGAGGACTATTGAGGCCTTCGACGACAAGTTTTTTTCTTGGTGGGCATGATAGATTCTAGCCATAAAGGACTACCCCTATGTCTGGATTGACTTCTCTAGAGACCCAGACATCACGTTCCTTCCGAAGTGGTACAAGGAGAGATAGGTAAGCTTTGTTTTTTCAAAGTTATTTAATTTTTATGTTTTTTTTTGTATATATCATTTTTTTTTTGTATACCAGAGTATTTGACACTTAAGTATCTGTTATGTGAAGATGTGGGGCCTGTACCTCTAATGGATTTTGTGAGGACCAAGCGACATCCTCGACTAGAGGTAGGACCAGCCACAGTTGGTGGACCAGTAGTAGTAGGGGGACCTCCAGCCGGAGAGGCTAAGAGAGTTTTGAGACGGGTGGAGCGGAACCTCACCGCTCTTACTCGCATAGTTCCTATGGCCAAGATCGAGGATCTCCCACCAGCTATGCAACCTCATGTAGTTGGGGTACCACGAACTTGGGTCTAGCTTTTCCAACATTTGGAAAATGTCGTTTTTCAGTATAACAGGGCCAACAGGCCCCATCCTTAGTTAGGTTGGACTGCTTACGTGCCGAGAGCATTACTTGTATATTTTTGAGGGCATAAGCCCCGTGACTCTCACTGGACATATTTTTTAGGTGCTTGTGCCCACTCATGTACTCTGATACATTTTTTTATATATATATGTGTGTTTTTGTGTCTTTTTTAGTCTTTATGGATTACATCTATTCTACAAATGTATTTGCATGTGCGTGTGTGTGTTTTTCCTTACATGTGTGCAATATGCCAATCTAATATATGATTAGCTAGAGTATTTGTAACTTGATTCAATCTCCTAGGAACATGGATATACATAATGTAATCAAAACTTCGTTCTAAGAGACGTACCCTAAGGAATCGTCAGTGTAGAGTAGGATTGTAAATGTGGTAAACCCTATTTAACTGAGACACAACCAATTGAGCATCTAAATAGACCCAGAGGTGAGAGATACCATGCAACAAGGCAACATGAAGAAATTATAGAACTACGTTGTATTTGGCATCATTGTTTGTGGTGTTACCTAGACAGATACTTCCTAAAGATAGCAACTGGCCTTGAGGTGTGTAAATTACCCAAGCTACAGAAGCAAGCCTCTGAGTGTGCCAGCTAGCGTCATCCGTGAATCCAATGAACACCTATGATTCACTTGACATCTGCCACAGTGAAAAATATGAAATCATAAATGACACGCCCATAAAACCAAAAGGACAAAAGCTACAAGAAAAACAATGTACAATAAATATACATATGTTATAAGAAGTCACTCGAGGTGACCCACCTACGAATAATACTTCTTGAGGTAGATCCCATTTCTAGGCTCCACTAAGGCATTTCCCTCAAATTCAACCAGACGATAAGTGCCCTTATTTAGAACCTCCTTCACAATGAAAGGTCTGAACCACATGGGTTTGAATTTGTCTGTCCCTAGGGGGTCCTTATCTTGGTCATAGACCAGGACAAGGTCACCTTCAGAGAAAATATGAGGATGAATGGACCAATCATATTGAAACTTGACCTTTTGTTTGTGAGCCTCGTTAGCTAAGGCTGCATCATGACGTTACTCATTGAGTTTTTCGAGATATAATAAATGCTCTTCAAGCGGTGAAGTGTCTGACAATAATTGTACTGCCAACTTTAGAGATGGGATCTGACACTCGATAGGCAAGACTACTTCCAGCCCGTAAACGAGTTGAAAAGGTGAGAAACCGATTGCAGTCTTAACAGACATTTGGTAGGCCCACAATGCAGAGTATAACATCAAATGCCAGTTTGACTTGCCCGAATTGATCATACGTTGTAGAATGGTCTTAAGAGATTTATTGACATCTTCCACCTAACTATTCGCTTGTGGGTAGTACGGTGACAAATGTTATTGCCACAACCCAAGCTTTGATGTCAACTCGGTCATCATTTGGTTTTGAAAGTGACTGTAATGGTCAGTGACAATCTCTCTTGGGATGTCGAACCTTGCTATTATCTGGTTAAACAAAAAGAGAGTTGCAGTCTCTCAATCATCCTTGAACGTGGGCATAGCTTCGACCCACTTCGTGAAGTATTCTATGGCTACGATGATATAACGGTGCCCCCTTGTTGAAGGAGGGTTGCAAGTAGTGTAATCAATCCCCCACTTGGTGAAGGGACCAACTGTGATGATGGGAAACATGGGAGAGCGGTGTGCCATCATCTTCCGAGAGAAGATCTGACACGGGTGGCAATTTTTGACTGATTCAATACAATCTTTGATTAATGTCAGCCAAAAGTAACCGTCTCGTAAAATATTTTGGGTTGTTGCCAACCCAGACAAGTGACTGCCACAGGCTCTAGTGTGGCAATCATTAAGCACAATTTTTTCTTCTTCATGAGTGAGACATCGGCGAAGGATGCAATCTACACCTCGACGATACAAAGTGTCCTCGAGTATGAGATAGTTCTTAGCCTGATGGCATATACGGCGATGCTCATCACGAGAAGCATAGGCGGGGCACTTCAAAGGCTGGAGATAGACAAGTATATCTCCATACCAGGGGTCTGAAGACGTGATCAAAAACATGTCTCCTTTAATAGGAGACTCTTTGGGCATAACATCTCCTAACTCGACCAGAAGTTCCGAAATGTGTTCCGCAAAGACCAATGATTTTTTGGATTTTGCCGAAACAAAATCTAAGTCAAATTCTTGGAGGACAAATATCCATGTACTGATCTTTTCACCTACTACTCATCGTGTTAACACACACTGAAATGGATTCACAATGGCAATGATGGTGGTCTTGCGAAACAAGATATAATGACAAAACTGTTGGACAGCATGAACAACTGCCAACGCAAGTTTTTCAATGTGGGAATAATTGAGTTCTAGTCCAGTCAAGCCTCAAATCAGGTAATAAATCACATATTCTGCGAGCAAATCGTCCTCTTGAACTAAGACCATACCGATGGTCGACTCTGTAGTGGCCAAGTACAATAAGAAATCTCTATTATAATTGGGTGGCCGAAGTAGAGGGGCAGTCATGAGGGCACATTTCAACGCATCAAAAGAGTGTTGAGAAGCTTCATCCCAATGAAAAGGAATGTCCTTATTTAGTAAACACATAAAGCCCTTTGTGATCTCGACATAATTTGCGATGAAACAACGTAAAAATTTTGCTTTTCCCTGTAAACTCTGAAGTTGAAGGATTGTATGCAGGGGAGGAAACTGAACTATTGCCTCAACCCTGAGTGGATCTACCATGATCCCTGTTGTCGAAATGATGAAACTTGGTAGACGAGTTGACGTCACGCAAAAAATGCATTTGTTTGGATTCAAGCGAATCTAGAAGTAGTGACATCACTCAAAGATAAGTTGGAGGTGTGTGGGATGATCAGTTCTCTTAATAGATTGTGATGCTAAATCATCTAGGTAGGCCTCAACTATATGTTTGAGGTCATGGAAAGAAAAAGACATGGCCAATTGAAAGGAAGCTCCAACATTTTTCATACCAAAAGGCATCTTACGATAAGCGAATGTACCCCATGGACAAATGAAAGTTGTTTTGTGTTGGTCTTCGGGTTTGATTTGTATCTGATTGTATCCCCAGAAACCATCCATGAAAGAAAAGGCCTCACAACCTGCGCATTCATCGACGATCTGGTCAATAAATGGTGTGGGGAAATTATCTTTTGGACAGGCTTTGTTCAAATCATGGAAGTCCGTACATATGTGAATCGTACCCTATTTTTTTTCGACCAGAACGGGATTTGACACCCATTGGATCAAATGGATGGGGTAGATAAAATCTGCTTTGAGAAGTTTCCCTACTTCAACCTTAATAGTTGTTGCTTTCCTAGGATTAACCAGATGAAGCTTCTGCCGGACTGGCTTAGCGTCAGGATAAGTCCTGATTTCATGTTCAATGATTTTTGGATCAATGCCTGGCATTTCCTTGTAAGACCAGGAAAAAACGTCGCGAAATTATTTAAATAAATCCATGTAGATTCAAATCTCTTCGGGGGAACAGTCGGCTTTGATGAAAAAATTCTCCATGACGCCAGGGGTTCTGGAGATATTAATAGGAATAGTTTCAACAATGGTTTCCATATTACCCTTGGCATAAAAAACATGTGTAGCCAAGGAATTGATAGGACAAGAGCTATCTCCAGTCATAGTCATAGTGAATTCCCCTGCTTCAATTCTTCTTAACTCTGAGAGGAAATAAGATCTGTGATGGAGATCATCCCAGGGTTTGTCCAGACTCATCATTTCTTCAATAATCACTTCATCCGAGGGCAAGACTAAGTCTAAAGAATTAGTATCGACAAGGGAACCTTGAGCCCAAGTAGGCTCTAGAATCGGATCTAACTCTTGTGCAGGAGTTGGATCAGGGTCAGCGGAAGCTTGCTGGACTATAGAGTACCTGTTAAGAACCAAATACCTGAATACAAAATATCACAATAGATCCAATGATATCTTAATACAATCACTACACAAGATATATGAAACCATATAGAAAACCACAACTTTATTATAGAAACCCTTGAGGTAGGGCAACACCATACAATGGATCCTATTATGGAAGGGATCCTCTCCTATTCACTTGCCTCTTCGAGGGGGCATCCTCCTATTGAGCTACCGCTCCAAATA
>ML793265.1:0-15518 GCA_009831015.1 Picea engelmannii | reverse complement strand
GGACATTGATGTTCTCTACAGAAGGTGGAGTAGAGTCATCAAATAAAATATGAAAGTGGTTGTCATCCCAGAAATGACAACTATCCATATACCAATCATCACAATCGTCCTCAAAATCATACCAAGCATATCTTTCTTGATTATATTCATGCATGAGGCTCTGCATAAGAAATCTCTCTTGCATGTTGTTCAATGAATATTGAATACTATGAAAACTATCATTGATGCCATATGTGAGGCCATGTGTGAGGTTGTTTGTGAGACCATGTGCAAATGCATCCAATCTATCATCCAATTGGGCTTTGAATGATTCAAGAATTTCTTTCAAGTTTTGAGAAAAAATAGCCATCTGAGCACCCTATGAACTCTTCGGTCCTGCATCCATCATGAAAAAACTCAAAAAATAGACCCAAGAAGTTTCGGCAGAAAATCGCGGCTTTTTCTGGAAAAACCCTAAAAAACTGCTGAACTTAAAATGCTCATAACTTCACTTCCCGGACTCCGTTTCAGCTGCTTTTTTTTTTTTAAATTAGGTGAAATTGTGAGAAGAACTCAGATATGTAATTTATTTGGGCAAATTCAGCCTCCAAATACTACATAAATAAAAACAAATCGCGCCGCCGTCCGTAGAAAAAACCCTGAAAAATTGCAGATTTTAAAACCTCAATATCTTGACCTTACGGACTCCGTTTTGGACGATTTTTTTTTTCAAATTGGGTGTTTTTATGAGAGGAACTCAGATCTACAACCCTTTTCTGCAAATTTTGCACGAAAATATACTGAAAATTTCTGAAATGTCGCGGCCCTTTTTTTTTTTTCTTTGAAAAAAAATCTGCAAAAATAAAAAATATTTGCCCACAACTCCGGCCCTGGAAAGTGCTCTGATACCAATTGTTAAGTACCAATACCAGATCTGAAGATATAATCACCACAAATACTGAATACACAATAGATCCACAAAGCAAGATAGAAGAAACCACACCATATTATTATCAAACCCTTGAGGTAGGGCAACACCATACAATGGATCCTATTATGGAAGGGATCCTCTCCTGTTCACTTGCCTCTTCGAGGGGGCATCCTCCTATTGAGCTACGCTCCAAATACAATATTTCTCTTCATGTCTCATTACATTGCTTGAACCCCTTTATATAGTGCTACCATCACCTAAGAACATTCTAGAGGAGGAATCTTCTAGAAGTAGAACCTTCTAAGAAGTCTTCTTACATTTATTATATCTAACCACCATAGTGGGTCTTATTTAATAATATAGTGGACCTAGTCCACCTTACATTGAATGACCTCCACTATTATTACTATGGGCCCTCTGGGCCCCCCCACTACCTCTCTAGCTACCTTACAGTACCCAACTTCTAACATGGACAAGGGCATGGCCATACCATGGTGCCCTGTCCCTTCCATAGTGGTCGATGGGGAAGGAAGAATCCACGGATCGTTGAAGTAAGTCGTACGAAATGACGAGACTTGAAAAATCTCAACCTTAGGCTGGTCTGATATGAACTTAACATTGCCTTGAGGAGGTGGGTAATTGAAAGTACCCATCAAAGGTGGGCACAAACCAACCCCTATGTTGACGATGTCAAGTTGAGGATTATCAATCATTGGGACCATGGATTCCCCCAATAAAGGGTCAAGACGGGAGAAGGCCAATTGATCAACGGTCAGGATCCGGCCCTCGTGTGGAAACAATCAGACCTGGAAAACCGTAGCGACCACTGCTTGCATGGAATACGTCCAACTCCTTCCTCACAAGAGATTGTAGTCGAGAGACACATCGACCACTTCAAACTCAACACACACGATCTTCCCTCTTAACTGCACGAGGAAAGAGGGGATGATGCCATGTGGTCGGAATGAACAACTGTTGAAAGTGGTAAGAAGAGTAGGTGACGGAGACAAAGTGGGCTAGCCTATGGCCTTCCATCACACCAAAGACATTACGCATGTCGAGGAATCCTCATCAACCACCATGTGGAAAATGTTCCGAGCAAAAGTTTTCGTGGTGTAAGCCACTACTATTTGGAACGCTACGTGGTAAGGGAGACGAGGTTTCAAGTCGGTAGTATAAAGCATGATTGAACCCAGATTACAAGTCTCGACAGATCCTAAGGTGGCTAATAGAGCATTTCTCTGGGAAGGGAAACTCTGGAGGACTTCCAAAGCCGACATTGCACAAGGGGTTTGAGACAAATCCTCCACCACAGAGTAGTTCTAGGCGGCCCTTGCATTTGGATTGTGAGAAGCTTTTTTGAACGCAACTTTTGTGATGTGTGTCATTGTTTCACCCAACGTCTTCTCGATCTAAAGAGGAAGAGATGGGATTTCGGCTTCTTTACCTTTCTCATAGGTTCTTGGCTTTCCATATTCATGTTCTCTAGTTGATATATAGGCATCACCTTTAATCATATACACATTCACGGATGAAGGATTACTCAAGACGGAGGGGGTCTTTGACTGCCCCCTTCCGTGATTGGAGAGGCTTGAGTTAAATTTTTCCCATGTTGAAATGGGTTCGTTAACACAACAGGTTGTTGCTGTGACAATAAATTTTGGGCCTTCACAAGCCGAGGGCACTGGTGAGTCGGGTGGTCTTCCACGCACAAGTTACATGGATACTTTTCCTTCCTCTTTTTTGTATTTCCCCCGCCAGCATTATCAGTGGCTTTCTTATCCCCCTTACCCTTCTTTCATTGTTTCTTCTTTCCATCAGGCTGCTAGGTGGCCTTTGGATTTTTCGATTTCACACTGTGTACATCCGACGTTTGGGTAGGGTGAACAGTCGGACCAGTGGTCGGGCTGGCCGCGTTGTGTTATATCGACAATTGGTGCAATTGTTTTTTTAGCTGATCAACGGACTTTGTTTTTGCTGAACCAACAATACCATCGACATGTGGTCCAACTCGTTGTCTGGTTTTATCAATTATTGACCATGGCGCATCCGGCAAAATTTCGTATAGTAAACAAGACTGAGAGTAAATCAGCTCTAGTTGTTAAGCTCTCATGATTGCATCTTCTTCAGAGAAAACTCTCGACATTACAATGTCTTTGGAAAACTATGGGACCAAAGACTTAACTAACCACTCAAGCAAGAATTCTGGTGGGACTGGAACTTTAATTAAACTCTTCCGGCGTCTCCACTCTAAGATGTGATCAAAGATATGGTTCTCTTTAGTCTGTTCGAAATTGGCCAGCAATTATGTGTCGGCGTCATATCTCACAGGTAATTGGAAATGGTTTAGGAAAGCCATTGCCAATTCTCCGAAGGAAGAGTATCTTGAGAGGTTGAGCTCAATGTACCATTTTGCATCACTCCCAATGAGAGTGCATTGAAAAAAATGCAATTATATGAAGTCATCTTTCAACGAATTAGACGAGCACCAAAGGTGAAATGTGGTCACATGATCGCATGGATCTTCGTTAGGCTTGGCTTCAAACTTTGGTATGTACGAAGGAAACTTGGTCGACATAGGAGGCCAATGTGGATTGTGACAGATAGAGTCATTCAACAACCTTGTCAAGTCCGGAAAATACAAAGTTGCCAGAAACGGTAGTTTAGGTTGTTGGTTATAACCATGGAAAAAGGGGTCTGGAGTTTGACTGGCACCAAGTTGCCAGGAAAAGTTGGGTTGTTGGCTAGGGTTCTGGTAAAAACCATGTTCATGACCAACATACAGATTATGCGTTTGTAGAGACATCATCGGCTGATTCCCAAAATAGGACGTAGACGGTTGGGTGGGAATTGCATTCGAAGAACCTTGGGAAGGGTTACCCCATGTTGATTCCATGGGCATAGGTCCTACGCCTTGCCCGGGGTTCCATTGGTTGTAGAAGGGGTTTCCCCCAATCGGCATCCCTAATGAGGGAACTGATCCCTGCCATGAGTTCCAAGGTCCTTGTGTAGAAGGAATTCCTAGGTTTGCCCCCTGTGCAGGAATAGTACCCTGCATAGGATTTGGTTGTCCATAATCGGGGTTGCCCCCAGTCGGGAAAGCAGCTGACGAGAAAGCGTTATTACCAAATGCGTCGAACAAAGAGAATGGTGTCGAACCCACCGACATGCTATGAGAAGGTAGTCCTTGACTCCCTGCTCCAAACTAACTATGGTGTGTGCTCGGCCCGGCTGAATGCTAGTGAGCACCACCAAGCGAAGGGGACAAAGGAGGGATATGACCTCCTCCGTAAGGGAAAGTGTTATAGGAAGCATAAGTGCCCCCCATGGATCCTTGTAGAGGAGCATTAGAGATCCCTGCCCCCAGACCTAAAGTCTGTAAAGTGGAGTAGGTAAGTACAGGGCTCGTACCTAAGCTAGTCATCCTGTATGAAAAGGGAGGGCTTGTCACACTCCGGGTGAAAGGAGTAGTGGTCTCCGCCATAGAAGGAATCAGACCACTGCTCGAGGTAGAGGCAGTCGAGACCATGGTGGCTCGGACCGATGACGGTGGGTTAGGAGGTGGAACACCCCCTGTGGTGACAACCATAGCGGGAATATGAGAATTCCTGGAAGAAGTGGCAGCATTTGTTTCCATTGCTGCTTTTGAAACTGTCTGGAGCTCATAAGGATAAATCTGTACGATGGTGGGCACCGAAAAATCAGTTGTTGGAGTTACTGATGGACCAAGAGCTTGCGCTCCAAGGCCTAAACTAGTGGGTTCCTATGGAATCAAGTGTTCTCTTCTTGAAGTGGAGTTGGGCATAGTCTCATGCAGCCCGATCGTCTCATAAGACCCTTATTGGTATAGTTTTCTCCTTAGCAACGGCAGGGGTGGCTCCAGTGTAACCGGTGGTAGGCCAAGAAGCCTTTGTGACCGGCGGAGATCCTGATCCTCCACTGTGTGGGAAGATCAAATACATACTAAGGCTTTCTATTCATTCAAGAACATCACACACTAGAAAAATTCCCTATGAGATAAGACAAGCAATCACTAACTAGTTGGAAGAACAGTTACAACAACCAATACTAGAGCAACTTACCGGTGCAAGTGAAACTCGAATATGGAAGCACCCTACGGGTATACTCTGCAAAGTGTGGCCTAATGTATATCCTAGGTACCATAGTCTACCCCTGCAGTCACCTATGTAAGTCCCTAAAATAAAGGCAACTAGGTTGCCAGCGCATGAACAGTCACCAGACGGGTACAATCGACAGTCAGGTGGACCGCAATGAGCAGGGTATCAAGCCTGAAACTTGTCAAGGGTATTGAAAGCAAGTGGTCTGGAAGACAACTGAGGACCTCGAACAGATTCGAGACCCACAAAGCTCTATGGCAAATGCAATCGACGGAATCCCAAAACAATCCCTCTATATGCGTTCCCCACTACGCTTGGTCTGGATTTGGAGGGGTTATCTCCGCTACCTTTCTGCATGCGACCTCGTGTTTAGCCCCTATGTTAGAGGGGGGTCCTAGATAACCCCCTTTAACACTCCCTGAATTTTAACACTCCTCGTGTTTCACGATACATGACTTTTAACACTCCCTAGCAGAGACTCTGATGTATGTTTTCTAGCCTTTAAGAGTTTCCTTTCCAACCTAAATCAAGGCTCTAGCCTAGACTAGTTAATGGACCCTACAAACATAAAGTCTACTTGATTTTAATTAATGGTTAATTTTTTGTGTCTTGTCTTAGGTCAAATGTTATGAAAGTGAAACTAGTGATGTTTTGAGAGACGAAAGAGAAGATAAACAAAAGATGGAAACAAAATAACTTCCTCTTGACAAATTCAGATTTGCACTTTTAACCAACTTTTCAAACTATATTTTTTCTAAGATCTTTGATCAGCAAACTCAAAACAAGATTTATCCCGACTACGAGCTACTTATTGTCCTAAGAAAACATCCAAGAACTTATGAAAGAAAACTTTTTCCTGATTATTCAATGTAAACTACCAACTACTAAATCAAACAAAGACATAACAAGATTTTTTTTTTTATGCTTGTAAACAAGAAATATGAACATGCATTCTTTTTCTTTTCTAAAGAAAGCAAGAAGAGAAATTGAAGACAACAAAAACCAAAAATAACTTATGTCCCTTCTGCGGATCGCAGGGAGTCACTGACAAAACTCAAAAAGTTGATTAGAAAAGACTCAAAGATTTGTCTAGAACTCTAAAAAATATTCAAGAAATCCTTTGATGAAAAGAAAACTATGCAAAAGTCAAATCTAGGCTACAGACAGTGATAACAGAGACCAGGGAAGATACTACAAAGACTCTTGAGAAGACTGTCTTCTGACAAGTAAGAGGATGACTGCCTCTCTTTGTCAAAAAATCTCTCAGATACAGACACGCTACTGTCACTTCAGTATAACGCGTATATACGCGTGTTGTCTAAATTTAGAGGATGTATGCACGCATGCAGGGCTACTATAGGGCACATATGGCTCTGTAAATACTCAAAAAGGTGAGAAAACTATAGTCCAACATAGGCAGGGAGTTTTGGTATTGAAAACTGGAATCCCCAGAGATAGAGAAAAATATTTTGCTAAAGAAAATGCAAGGGAAATTTGTTAAAGAAAAGATAAACTAAGGTTATTCCTATGCTATAGACTATAGCACAGAGACCAAGACCAAATCCAGGAAACCCCTGAGAAGGATCTCTCCTAACAGGGAAGAGGATGAATGCCTCTCCTTTTTATAAAAAATATTTATGGACTTAAGCACGCAACTGACACTTTAGCAGCCCAACGGATATACGCGGGTTGTCCAAAGGTAGGGTGCATGTATATTGTAAATTCTTGAAAAGAAAATTAAACAGTCAAGAAATCATGCAGAGAGTTCTGGTATGGAAGACCATAATCTCTACAAACTCAGACTCTTGCAAAAACTCAAAAAAGATAATGAAACCAATTTAAAATACCCAAAAGTATTCCCATAAAACCCTAGATATCCCCAATATGGTCACCAATTTTGTTGTGGGTGGGAAATCCCCCTATGGACTAGAATTAAGGGTTTTATCAAGCATGCAGAAATGACCTAAAGTATCCTACTTCTTACCATCATCCCCATCATAACCCCACTATTCATATGTAAATACAGATTTAATAGATCAAGTTACTATACCTTAGTTTATGTGTTTGATGTAGATCCTTTAACGTTCAGTCGTTCTTTGACTGAAAATCTCCTCCCAATGCTGACCTACGTTCACAAACAAACAAACAAAATAAAATATAATCAATATAAAACATTAACAATCTCATATGGAGGGACGGGAAAAGTACTTTTTTTATTAATCTCACAAGAATACCTTACAAGAGTGAGATCGACCACTGCTCCTCGAATCTGGTCCTGGGCTCCTCTTCAACTGTGCCCCAACTAATTTCTTATATGCTTCTCTTCATACAATAGTTACAAAAGGTTGAGGCACGGGGAATGTAAAATCGGGTAGAGTTTCTTTACTCTTATTTTTCTCCCTTTGGATGGGACCCCTACCCCTTCTTTTATAGGCTAGAAAGGGATAGGTATTTGGTCGAGTGAATGGTTATGGGCAGTCAAATGGTTTAGGTAATTTACCCGAAACTGTGTGTTCTGTCACCAACTTTCTATTTTCGTGCTTTTGTAGGTATACGCGAGTTGTAGTGGATTAGCCAACATATACACGCGTGCAGTAGTGGAGCAGGGCACGTATGCCATCACAAAGGGTGTTTTTAAGAAGTTGTTTCAGTAGTGGTTTAGAAAAAGATGTAACATGAGATGGCCTGATGCCAAGTAAGCATATCTGGTGTAAATTAGGGTTATAACAGTTTGGTCCCATTGGATAAAGTCTTTGATAATAATGATGTGGCCAAAAGTCCAAAAATCATAGTAAATGAAAGGAATGTAGAATATTGCAATATTGGAACTTAGGAGGATCCCAAGATCATCAAGTTGTCCAGAACACTCAGCCCTGAAGTCAAGGAGAAATATATCAAATTAATGAAAGAGTTCCCTGATGTTTTTTCCTGGATCTATGATGAACTGAAATTTTATGACACCAGTATAATCCAATATGTGATCCCAATCAAAGAAGATCACAAACCTTTCAAATGGAAATTAATAAGGATAAACCCTTTATTGCTTCCCTTGATTGAGAAAGAGGTAAAGAAGCTATTTGAAGCCAAGATCATAGTATCCCTGAAGTTTTCTAAATGGGTAGCAAATCTAGTGCTAGTCAGAAGAAAGAGTGGAGAAATCGGGTTGTGTGTGGATTTCAGAAATCTGAACAGAGTGTCTCTAAAGGACAACTACCCACTGCCTAAGATGGACCACATTTTACAGAAAGTGGTGGGTGATCAGAAAATGTCAATGTTGGAAGGCTTCTCTAGATACAATCATATTATGGTGCACCCTAATGATCAGGAAAAGACAACATTCACAACTCCATGGGGAACATTCATGTATGTCAAGATGTCGTTTGGGCTCATGAATGCAAGGGAAACATTTCAAAGAGATATGGGCATAGCTTTTGCTGATGAAAAAGACAAATTCATTATTATCTACCTAGATGATATCACTATGTATTCTATTTCGAATGAAGAACACCTCAAGCATCTAAGAAGGGCATTTTAGAAGTGTAGAAATTTTGGAATCTCATTGAACCCTAAAAATTCAAATTTTGTTATGGAAGAAGGAAAGTTGTTGGGTCACATTATTTTAAAAGAGGTAATAAAGGTAGATCCTAGTAGAGTTGAGGGAATCTTAAAAATTGGCATACCTGGAAGTAAAAAAGAGGTACAATCTTTCCTGGGAAAAGTGAATTTTTTGAGAAGGTTTATCCTTAACTTGGCTGAAATCATAAAGTATATTACCAACATGCTTAAAAAAGGAAATAAAATAAAGTGGACCCCTGAATCCAGAAAATCCTTTGAAGACATCAAAGTGGCATTAACCAAGGCTCCAGTACTGGCCAACCCTAATTTTGAAAAGGACTACATATTGTTCTATTTTTCCTCAGAGCACACAATTGTTGGTGTTTTACTACAAAAAGATGAGCAAAATTTTGAGAAGCCCATAGATTATTACAACAAGATGTTGAGGGATGCCCCTTTGAAGTATGATATCATGGAGAAGCAAGCATATGCACTAGTCAAAGCCTTGAAAGAATTCAGAGTTTACATATTGCATTCCCATACTACTGCTTATGTGCCTAGTAGTTCAGTGAAAGACATCTTAGCCCAAGTTGATCTTGAAGGAAAGAGGGGTAAATGGATAGCAGTATTGTTAGAATATGACCTTGAGATCAAACCCACCAAGTTGATCAAGGGATAGGGGCTTGCGAAGCTGATGGCACAAACCAATTGTGAACTCTTAGGAATAAATTTCATGGCTGACTTGTCAACAGGTGCAGAGGAAGAGAGAGCTCCTTAAATATCCCAAAAATTGTTAATGTTTATGCCATTATTATAGTTCTTTGCATTTCAATAGATAACAGCAACATAAGACAAGATCACTGAGAAATACACAATCACAAGAGAAACGAAATTTATCCTGGGAAACCCTATAGGGGAAGAAAACACATCAAAACTTCCTTATTATAGATTGCCAATACAATGCCAAGAGATAACTCAAGTTGTAACAGAAAGTCCTCTCCAAAATATGCGCCACTCTCTCTCTCTCTTCTCCAACTGGAAATCTGAAACTTGTCTCTCAATGAGAAAGTGAGTTGTGTGTCTAAGTGAGGTGCTAGCCTCTTTATTTATACAAGACTGGCACGTGTGAAGTGTCTCTTCACTGGCAGGGCCGACTTCTCAAAATGGGTGATTATAACCACCTTTATTATATTTCTGGGCCTCTTTAATATCTGTTGGGGCCAACTTCTTATTCTTCCTATTACAATTGTCTTTTGACCAATCCACAAAATGGGATTTGGTACTGTTACAATAACTGACATGATCAATCCACAATGGGGATTGATCCAATGAACGATATATGAAATAATAATAAGAATACACTTTGCAGTTACATTATTTCAACACCCCCCCTTAACAACAAGGGTATTCTTCAACAGCATCAGGCAAGAGAGAGGTATGCATCATCAGCGGCATCAGGAGGTTAGCATCATTAATATCAACTTGGAGAATTGTTTGGCATATCTATAAATCATCGAAAGTTTTCTTCATCGACAGGCATCGTCACTCTCAAAGGAATGCAATCATCATCTGCATCAATATGGATTAGTATAAAAAACTAATACATCATCATCATCACAGCACAAGGCTGGCTCATCATTATAATATTATACTGGCTTTACGTCACAACTATCAAGCCAGAAGCACAGTTCTAGTCTTGTCTCATAGTCTTGCTTTACGTCACAGCAAATAAATTTGGAAGCAAGATACTCATCCTTCTTTACATCATAACCATCAGGTTGGAAGCAGGATGCTAGACTGGCTTTACGTCACAGCTATCCAGCTAGAATCATAGTGCTAGCCTCATCTCATCATCTTTCCTTACGTCACAACCATAAGGTTGGAAGCAAGGTATACGTCCTGCTTTACGTCACAACCATCAGGTCGGAAGAAGGATACTAAACTTGCTTTACGTCACAGCTATCCAACCGGAAGCACAGTGCTAATCTCATCACAACATATTTCTTTACGTCACAACCATAAGGTCGGAAGCAAGGTACACATCCTGCTTTACATCACAACCATTAGGTCAGAAGCAAGGTACTAGACTTTCTTTACGTCACAATTGTACAGCCGGAAGCATAGTACTAGTCACATCACATCATCTTGCTTTACGTCACAACAACAAGGTTGGAAGCAAGGTACACGTCCTACTTTACGTCACAACCACAAGATCGGAAGTAGGGCATATCTCATCACAGCAACTACTCCCCCTTTTGAGGAAGGTCCTTTCGGACTATGCCAAGCTTATATCGGAAGTACTCAAACTTTACACGAGATAGGGGCTTGGTCAACACATCAGCAACCTATTCATCCATGCTAATGTATTGGAGCTTTATGGCTCCTCTCTCCACCATGTCATGGATCTAATGATATCGGATATCTATGTGCTTCGATTTATCATGAAATACAAGATTCTCTGTCATCTTTATGCAGCTTTGGTTGTCACATAGGATCGAGGTTTCTTCCATCTCTAAGTCAAATAGACTGGTTAGCAACTTTCAAATCCATATAGCTTCGCAGCTAGCAGAACCCGTAGCAATGTATTCTGCTTCCGATGTGCTGAGAGAAATGTTCAGCTTGGCATCAATCAATCCAATAATTTGTCTGTACAGTGTGGCATCAATCAATTCTGACGAAGTATCGACCAGCAGCTTCAGCTTCGCTTCCATGGATGTATTCATGGGCTTGCATTCTAGCATGTCGAATCTCTTCAGGATTTCGACTGCATACTTCCCTTGGTTAAGGAAGATCCTCTCTGGACTCTGCCATACCTCAAGACCTAAGAAATAGTGCATTAGGCCGAGTTCTTTCATCTCAAATTCTGAAGCGAGTCTATTCTTACATTCGGTGATGAGCTTTTCTTCTCCAGTTAAGAATAAGTCATCCACATACAGCAATAATATCACTGGCTCACCATTCATAACCTTGAAGTAGAGGTTAGAATCGGCTTTACTCTTGGTAAAGCCCAAGCTCGTCAGGAAACTGTCTATACAGCCATACCAAGCTCTAGGAGCTTGCTTCAATCCATATAAGACTTTCTTCAATTTGCAGACATGAGACTTCTTGTCTTCAATTTTAAATCCTTGAGGTTTCTCTATATACACTTCCTCTTCGATGACACCATTTAGGAAGGCTGTCTTTACATCCATCTGGTGCAACTTCCACTTCATCTTAGCTGCAAGGGCTATGATGGTTTTGATCGAAGTGTATCTGGCTACAGGAGCGAATGTCTCTTCATAGTCAATGCCTTCTTTCTGAGAAAAGCCACGAGCGACAAATCTTGCTTTATACTTATCAATACTTACATTAGTAGAATGTTTTATTTTAAAGAGCCATTTGAAGGATACCACGTCTTTACTCTTCGGTCTGGGAACTATTTCCCATACATCATTCTTTATTATGGATTGGTATTCCTCTATCATGGCATCGGCCCATTCTTTCCTCTAAATGGATTCTTCAATGCAAGTAGGCTCCTCCTCTAGGAGATCACACATCAAAGTTGTATAACTAGAGAATGGCTTTGGTCTTTTCACCTGTCTCGAGGTTCCTTCAAGAACACCATACTTTTCTCCATCTTGAATAATCTCTCTAGCCCAAGATGGCTTTATTTTATGGAGGATTGTCATCTGAAGAGGTTCTTGAGCTTCTATTACATCATGGTCTTCTGGAATTTCCTCATCAAGGGAAGTTATGACTTCCCTCTCTGGTTCTACAACTCTGGGAACCTCCCTCGTGGTAGTTCTGGGGATTACGGGTTCCTCTTCATATACTTCTTCAACCTGGCATCTTCTTGATTTATTAAGTGTTGCATCTTCATCAAAGGTCACATCCCTGTTGATCTCAATGTGGCCTTGACCTGGTATATAGATTCTAAAGGCCTTGGAGACCTCATAGTATCCTACAAATATTCCCTTCTTTCCTGAGGGTTCCAGCTTGTTTCTCTTCTCTTTCGATATATGAATAAAAAATGGGCAACCAAATATTTTGAGATGGCTTACCTCTGGCTTCTTTTCGATGAACATCTCTTCAGGGGTTTTGAACCCAATTGCACTATGGGATAATCGGTTTTGCACATAAACAGTCGTCATTGTTTCTTCTGCCCATAAGCACATAGGAAGATATTGATCATGGATCATAGTCTTCACATCTTCCATTATTGTTATGTTCTTCCTTTCAGCTACACCATTCTATTGAGGATTATAGGGAGTAGTGAGTTCCCTCTTGATCCCAACATCTTTGCAGAAGTTCACAAACTCTTTTGAGGTGTATTCTCCTCCATTATCTGACCTGAGTATCTTAATATTTCTTTCATAAAGATTCTCAATCAAGGCTTTGAATTCCTTGAACTTGTTGAACACTTCATCTTTAGATTTCAAAAATTACACCCAGGTTTTATGAGAATAATCATCAATAGTATACATACCCACTAATGGAGGATGATGGAATTGGGCCACATACATCTGAATGGATGAGTTCTAGGACTCCTTCTGGGTTGTTGACTCTCTTTGGAAAGGGGTTCTTGATGTTCTTCTGTTGTGCACATCCATTGCATACGCCTTCATGGTCAACCTTGAGTTCTAGTAAACCTGTGACCGCTTTGCATATGTAGGGTAGTGCCTTGTAGTTGATGTGAGCTAGTCTTATATGCCAAAGCTCACATGAGTTTTCAATGGCGTGGGCCATGGCAGTTTCTGAGTGACCCTTTAGTCTAGACAAGCCATTTTCTTCACTTCCAATGATGATTGCTTCATTTATGGTTTCTCCTCTAGCCCACATGAGGACTTCTCCATCTATAAAATTAAATCTATAGACTTTCTTTTCTAAAGATGAAATGGAGAGTAGGTTATTTTTCAAACCTAGTACATAGAGTACGTCCTTCATATTCAAGTTGAATTCCCTGAATTCAGTTTGTAGCTTGATTCTCCCATTCCCTTGATGGGATATTGGAAATTATCTCCAAGTGTCACTTTCTAAGAAAACTTCTTTTCTGAAATACAAGAGAGAATGTTTCTCTGACCTGTCATGTGCTTGAAGGCACCACTATCAATGAGCCACATGTCCTCTTCGTGTGTTACGGATTCTGAGAGGGCCGAGATCAATACATAGTCCTTGATCTGTTCTCTTATCATCTTTGCAGGTGGCTGTTCATCTTCAACTGCATGGGCATGCTGCCTCTTTTGTTTTCTCTTGTATTCTTCTCATTTGGCTGGACATAATTTCACAATGTGTTCCATCTTGTCACAATAATAGCATTGTACAGATGAGTAGTCTCTTTCCCTTCGTTGTCCTCTCTTCTGAAATATCCTTGAATGAGATTCTTTATTATTGAATTTGTTTGGCGATTGAGGCTCTTTATGAGTCTCCTTTTGGAAGTAGGGTTTCTTCCTTCCTCTTTTGGTGTGAGTAGCTAGGGCTTGATCATCATCTCTTGCTAGTAGTGCTTCACAGTTAGCTACTCTTGTTTCTTCTTGGATGCATTTTTCCCGTAGACTATCAAAATTCAACTTCTCCGTTATGGCACATATCATTTGGATGAATGAATCCCAAGGTCTTGTGAGACCATTTAGGGTCATCATTATGAGTTTGTCTTCGTCTATGGTGTCTCCAATCACTTTTAACTCTTCTTTAAATTCTGAGATTTTGGAGAAATATTCTTGGATCGTTTCTCCTTTCTGCATCCTTGTATTCTTCAGTTGAGTTCTTAGATTCATCTTCTGGTTTATGTTCTTTCCTTCATACAGTCTTCTTAGAGAATCAAACATCTCTTTCGGAGTGTTCTTTGATGACACATAAGGAATCAGGTGGTCTTTGATTGAATCTGCAATGATTCTTTGTGCCCAGATTGTGTCCTTTTGATGTTTTTCTTTCTCTGTGGCATCTTCGGGTTCCGACACTTATTCTTTGATGAATATTGCTAGGTCATTCTCTGCAAGGATCAGGTCGATCCTATACTTCCAGGCATGGAATTTTTCCACACCTTCCAGTTTGTCAGTAAGCTTCGTGCTTGCAGACATCGTTTATCTAGAGCTAGGAAAAATGACCGAAAAATGAAAATGCTCAAAATCAAATTTTGAACTTACCAGGAGATGCACTTGGCTGAGGCGAGTAGCCTGGTGTGCTTAGATCTGAGAAAATCCAACTTTTACCCTTCCAAACTTGATCTGCAGATTTCTGTACTGGTTCTTCTAGCTTTCTGGTACCTCTGGTACTCTAGTACTTCTGGTACTTCTGGTTCTCTGGTTTTCTGGTACTTCTAGTACTTTTGTGAAACTAGGGTTTCACTTTTCGGGAGATCCAGCCACTGAAAAGGTGCGCTGAGAGTGCCAAAGTAATCCTTGGGGGAGGGCTCACTTTTCTAAATGGTTTTAGGGCTGAAAAGCTTCACCATCAAAAAGCCCTAATTTGCATGTATGGCAACAGTGACGTTTTTCTCTTGCGAAAGATGCTTCCTTCAGCTTGGCTCTGATACCATGTTAATGTTTATTCCATTATTATAGTTCTTTGCATTTCAATAGATAACAACAACATACGACAAGATCACTGAGAAAGACACAATCACAAGAGACACGGCATTTATCCTGGGAAACCCTCTAGAGGAATAAAACCCAGCAAAACTTCCTTATTATAGATTGCCAATACAATGCCAAGAGATAACTCAAGTGGAAACATAAAGTTCTCTCCAAAAGATGCGCCACTCTCTCTCTCTCTTCTCCAACTGGAAATCTGAAACTTGTCTCTCAATGAGCAAGTGAGTTGTGTGTCTAAGTGAGGCGCTAGCCTCTTTATTTATACAAGATTGGCACGTGTGAAGTGTCTCTTCACTAACAGGTCTGACTTCTCAAACTGGGTGGTTATAACCACCTTTATTATATTTCTGGGCCCCTTTAATATTT
>ML793264.1:461757-494789 GCA_009831015.1 Picea engelmannii | reverse complement strand
GAAATCACTGTATGTTGGACATCCAAATGCATATTAAATAAAGCAAGGATTCGAGGTATTATCTTATGGCTTTTAATAGCTATTGGTTTTTTATTTATTTGGTTATCGTTGCATGTGTTTTCCTTATGCATTACATGAAGAAATATGGGTCGAAATACATCAGAAAATACACTTAAATGAATACTACAACCATTTCACACAAAATGTTTCAATCAACCAACACACATAAAACATAACAACCATCAATTATATGTAGCAACCCACAATTAGGGAGTTATAAGGAGAGAAAAATGATTTCAAATGACATGCTAACACATGAGAAAACCTCATCAAAGTCGAGACAGTTAGAAGAAGGTGTGTGCTAAGGGAAACTGAACATATCGTTAAAGTGATTGAAAAAAGATTTCAACCACATAGATTTGATTTTTATATCAGATTTGGTTGGGGTTATTACAGAAAGCAACTCGGCCACCAAACTCAAGAAATGCAACCCACGACACACAAAACACAACCACAAACTTAGCTCGACCTTCCTCAACAAGAATCGACCTCCTCGAGAGCATTTAGCCCACATACAAGCAAAAACTCAGGCGTCAAACAATAAACTCTGTTACAATGAAGCACAATGAAAAGATATAAGTGATATTCTCTCCATGACCAGCTAGGGTGGATGGTCTTACCACCGAAACCAATCTTCTTCTCTAGGGTTTTTTCGTCCCAAGAGCCAAAATCCACTAGAGCTTCTCAAATTCATTTTTATAAAATAACAATGCATAATGAGAGAGGACGTCATCATTCCTCTTTTATTTCCTCATTCACCCTTTTGCTGACCCTTTTACCCTTTTAATGAAGTAAAGTGACTTTATAATGTCACAGTCACTTAAAATACCTTTTCACTTAATCACTCGATGTCACATTTTAAAAGGATTGTTTTTTTTTGCCCCAATGACATCAAATAATCAATTAGTTCCCTTTTCTTCCAATGACTATAGCCTACGGGAATCAGTTAAGCTATTACGTCAATCTCCTCCTTCCTTCCCAAGATTGCTTGTCCTCAAGCAATTGAAAGTTAGGATGCTGCAAGATCTGTTTGCCTTCCCACGTGGCATCTTCTACTGGAAAATATCTCCACATGATGAGGTACTCTCGGATCACCCTGTTATGCAAATTCCTTTCCCGGATCTCGAGAGCCTCCTAAGAAACCAACACTAACTGTCCCTCCCCATCCAATGGGGGTAACTTTGTCGAAGAAGTGACATGTTGTTCCAATGCCTTTTTGAGGCACGAAACATGAAACACATTGTGGATATTACTTCCTTGCGGCAACTCAATCTCGTAAGCTACCTCACCAACTCTCGAAATCACCCTGTAGGGGCCATAAAAACGTGTTTTTATCTTTTTTGCACCACTTTTCTTCAGTGAAGACTATCTATAGGGTTGTAATCTCAAAAATACCAAGTCTCCCACCTCAAAAGTGTGATTGATCATGTGCATGTCTGCATATATCTTATGTTGATTCTATGCCATCTGTAAATTGACATTGAGAGTCTTGAGGATATCTTGACTCTTCCGAATCCAGTCCTTGGCTTTGGGGGCCCTACTATCCCCAAATGTAAGATAAACAAATGAAGGAGCATCATAGCCATACAATGCTTAGAATGGGTCATACCATTAGACATGTGATAAAGTGGTATTATAACAATGTTCTCCCAAATTCAACCACTTGATCCATGCTTTTTGTTGCCATCACACATAGTTACATAAATACCCCTCAAGCCACTAGTTCACGATCTCTGCTTGACCATCTATCTAGGGGTGATAACTAGTGCTAGGAGTTAATTTTTTGCCAACCAACCTAAACAAATCCTGCCAAAAATCATTGAGGAATTTGTTGTCCTTGTTATTGACAATGTACTTCGACAACCCCTGGAGTCTGAATACCTCCCTAAAGAACAAATTTGTTACATGTGTTTCCTTGTACTACGATGGAATGGAAAAGAAGTGTGTGAACTTGGTAAGTCGATCAACCACCACATATATGCAATCTATGTCATGTACCTATGGTAGACCTATGATGGAATCCATTGACACGCTTTCCCACTTCTACTCCAGAATGGGTTATGGTTTTAATAACCGTGCAGGATGAGTCTGCTCTAACTTGTTCTGCTGACAAGTCATACACTCCCTCACATGACTCGATACATCATCTTCGAGGCCCTTCCAAGTCAACCTCTCCCCGATTTTCCTGTAAGTTTTAAAGTACCCAGGATGGCCTACCAAAGGTGTATCATGCATAACCCTCGTAATCTTCTCCTTCAATGTAGACTCACGGACTAAATATATGCAATCCTTGTCGTAGATGATGTCATCCACCACTATATACATGTCATCTTGCATGTTGTGATCCATCAACTCACAAGCTAATGTATTCTTGGAATACTCTACCAAGAGATGAGATTTATAGTCACCTAAAATCTTTGCAAGTGAACATATCTCAGGTTTCCTAGAGAGAGCATCATCAACCACAGTTTTCTTCCCTTTCACATACTCAATGTCAAATTCATATGCATGCAATTTGTTGACCCACTTATGTTGCCTCTCATTTAAGTCCTTGATTCTATCCCAAGAAATGTCTCAAACTGTTGTGGTTAGTCTTAACCATAAATTTGATACCTACTAAGTATTGTTTGAATATCGCCAAGGCATGCATGATGGCGAGCATCTCCTTATCGTAGATGGAATAAACTATCTTTGACTCTATGAGTTTCCTGCTCTCATATTCTATTGAATGTGTATGTTGCATTAGAACTATTCCTATGCCCTCACCCGATGCATCACACTCAAGCACAAAGGGCTAAGTGAAATCAGAAAGTGTTAAAATTGGGCAAGTGCTCATCACTTCCTTCAACCTGTCAAATGTCTTATGGGCTTCCTCTATCCACCTAAATACCCCTTTCTTCATGAGATCTATGAGTGGTCCAACCAACTGTGAGAATCCCTTTACAAATCGCCGGTAGTAGCTGCATATCTCGAAGAATCCATGCAACTCTGTAAGGTTCATGGGTGGAGGCCAATCCAATACACATCCAGTATGGCTTGGATATTCTCCCTGTGTACTTGAACCCCTTGTGCACTAATCACATGGCCCAAATATAAGATCTTCATCATGTCAAACTCACATTTTTACTCCTTAGCATACAACGACTGCTCCTCCACGATGCCTAAAATTTCAACTAGATGCTCCAAGTGCTCCTTCCACATCCTATTGTATATAAGAAGATCATCAAAGAACACCAATAAGAATTTTCACGGCTGCTTATTGAAAATGCAATTCATACGAGACTGGAATGTATTCGTTGCATTGGTCAATCCAAATGGCATGACGAGGAACTCATAATGTCCATAGTGGCACCTGAAAGCAATCTTATGGACATCCTACTCTCGGAATTTGATCTGATGATATCTGGATCGAAGATCAATCTTTAAAAAATACACTGCTCCATGCAACTCATCCAAAATCTCATCAATCCTGGGGATGTTATTGATTGTCTTCTTATTTAAAGCCCTGTATTCGATGCACATCCTCATGGTTCTGTCCTTCTTATTGACCAAGAAAACTGAAGAAGTGAAAGGATTGGAACTGGGTCTGATATGCCCCATCTCTAGTAACTCCTTGATGGCCTTCTCTATTTCATCTTTAAATTTCTTCGGTTGCCTATAAGGAGTGGTTATTGTTGGTTTGGATCCCTCATCCAACTCGATAGTATGCTCAAAGCCTCTGTCAAGTGGTCTCCTTGGAGGTATATGTCCAAAAACCCTGTCATGCTTACTCAACAACACCTGAATATCTACATGATGATGATGTCGGTCCTCTGCATGTTCCTGAGTTGTAATCAAGCACTCGACTGCATACACCACATCTTCATGCCTGATAAGGGACTCCATCCTTTTGGTTTACACAATCTTAGGACCACCATTTGACATGCCCCTCAGAACAACCTTCTTGTTGTTTGTTGTATTGAATCTCATCTCCATTACCTGGTAATTCATCGTAATTTTCCCTAAAGAGTGAAACCATTGAACACCCAAAACTATATTGGTGTCTGCCAAATCAACCACATAGAAATCGTTGGTCAAGGTATAGCTTCCCAACATCATCGCCAACCTCAGAATCTTCAATGTGCATGTCATATTAAATCCATCGGCCACTACCACATTGAAGCCCTCAAAGTTCTATGTAGCAATGCATCTCTTGGCCACCAACATTGCATCAATGAAGTTGTGGGTTGTGCACCATCAATCAATGTTATGACATGATGTCTAGGTAACCGACACAAGCTGAGGATAACCCAAAGCTTGCCAAGCAATAGAGGACAAAATACTAACGGACGAACCTTCATCTATCAACGCATGATGAACATCCCGACCAAAAACCTATACTGTAATATTGAAAGGAATGTGAGAGGGAAGACGAGGTCCAATTAGCACACCCCAATCAAAAAGGATGGCCTCATTACTTGGAGGGGGTTTCGCGGGAGAAGGAGGAATGCCCCCAAGCACAGTAGATTCTGTATCAAAAAGAAAAACGTGGGCAGTATCGGGTTTACTCTCTAGCAAGAGAGTAGGATCAATTGATAACGACATCAAATCAACCACTTGGGTTTCATTCTCCAAGGGGAGAATGGGGTCGACAGGTGGAAACAGATCGACCGCTTGGGTTGCACTCTCTACTGAGAGAGACAGATCGACCGAAGATGGGATCAGATCAACCACTTTGTCAATTGGTTCAACTAAGGACATGACCAAATTGACTATATGACCAACCAGACTGACCGATGAAGGGACCAAAGCAACCACTTTGGCACTCGTCAGAGGAGGAGTGGAATTGACCACGTTGGCACTCTTCAGATGAAGGGTGGGATTGACCAATGACAGGACTGGATCAATCACTTGGGTTTCACTTTTCAGCTGAAAAGTGGGGTTGATCGATGACAGAACTAGATCAACTACTTTGGTTAATGGTTCAACCGAGGATGAAACTAGATTGACCACCTGATCAACTGGATTGACCAGGGATGGAACCAGATTGACCATTACATCAACTAATGATGGGTTGGGGAAAATCTTACGATAACCAATTGGAAGTTGAAGCTTTTCCAAAAGAGAAGAAGTCTCGTCCATATGAAGACAAAGGTGAGAGTAATGATCACCTTCACATAACATGCAAGGAAATTTGACAGTTGTCTTCTTATTACCAACCTTAACGTCACTAGTTGACGGGGCGTCACCAACATGTCTAGAAGAGGCTGATGATGTGGACGAACACATTTCTAAGACCTTGGGAAGACCAGGGAAATCCCTCAGAAAGTGGTCACCCTTACAAAGACTGCAAGGGAATTTGGGTTTCAGATTCTTCATTTTAATCTTGTTGACCTCATCAACACTCCCAGTACGATTAATAGTAGTTGGTTGCTTGGATCCAACATCTGATATGGTTGGAGGCTTGGTCCTTTTCGGGTTCTTCTTCTCCTTCTCTTTCTATTTCTTCTTCTTCTTATCAACATGGCTACTCACTTTAGAGCTCTCACTAAGCGAAGAAGGAGAAATGGAAGGAGACTTAATGGGTGAAGAAGGCGAAAAATCGACACGAGGTTGATGTGTGGGTGGTGTACTTACATATGAAGCATTAGGTGCAGTTGAAGCACTGGGAAGATTCGAGATTACTGGAGTGGGGAACAACCAAACCGGTAATCCGATGGTGAGTCCTGGAAGACTCAATGTGGCAATGTACGAAGGACCAATGTTTCCAAAAGATGGAAACATGTAAGGTTCCCCGGGACAAATGGGTTCCTCCATTGGTACTCCGAGGAGTTGATGCCATTAACACTGACTCGAACTAAGGTACACTAAGTAAAACAAACAACACACGCTAGGAATCTAAGAAGCAAACAATCAAACAAAACTTCCCACGATGAAACCACTAGTTGGTGATGAAATCCAATGTCGCGAGATCAAAATAGGAAGGGGAGGGGATAGAGCGGGTGGATTAGTTACATTGGCGACATGCTTAATAGACTTACGCCTTGGTGCAAGCTTCCACACATTAATTGTGGATTTACCCTCCAAGGAGCCCAAGTGAGTTTGACCAATGTCTGTTCCAGGTACAGTGAGACTTCCCTTCACTGTCACCTTGTGTAAGACCCTAAAGATTATGTCTACTAAGGTCACCAACTCGCATTCAACCCCTGGGCAGGTACAATCGATAGTCCAGTCCGAACGTATGGGCAGGACAACAAGTCTGAAATCCTTTGAGAGAACTGAGGACAAGTGGACCGATAGAACTCTAGAGGACCCCGAACGGATTCAGAATTCACAAAGCACTGAGGCCAAATGAAGACAGTTGAACCTCAAGAAGAACCCCCAATATAGTATTTGACTACTATGAATGATTGAACCACAGAGGGATAATCTTTGTAACTCTCCCAAACGCGACCTCGTGCGTAACCCCTGTGTGAGAGGGGGATCCCCGAAAGCTGATACGAAAATTAGATTTTTTCTCCCTATCACAAGATTCTAAGTTTGTTTGACTACTTTGGAAAGTTATACTTTCAAGCTATTCCAAAGCCCTACACCTTAAGGTAATGTATGTTTTCTAACAAAAATGTAAAAAAGTCTGATAAATTTTAGTTTAGCGCTTGATTTTAAGGTTGTTGTTTACTTAGAGGTGTATGAGAGTGAAACTGATGAAATTATGACTCAATTCCCAGAACATGCATAAGAAATGATAAGCAGTCTTTTCTTTCAATGAATGTCTATTTAAGGGAAGGAGAATGGATTTTCCTTTCACTATCAAACACTAAGATGCAATGACCTCATGCAATTGTTCTCAACCAAGAATCCAATATAATGCTAAAATATTTAGAAAATGGTTCTAGTATCCAAAAACCAATAATGAAAATATATCCTTTTGTTTATATGTGTCTGATAATTAGTTTGATGTAAAGCTTCCTATGTTAATCAGACTTCAAGATCTGTGAGATTTAAGCAATTAGAAGCAAACTTCACATAAACAAAAACACACCCTTGTTGTGATCAAACAAGAAACAAAAAGAAAACCAAATCATGATGGGAGGAAATGCTTTGAGAAAAGACCTCAAAGATCAAAATGAAATAGTGCATACATCTCTGAATTTCCTTACAACAACTTTCATTCAATCAGATAAGTGAGAAAGCAGTAGATCGACTCCAAATCTCAGGGAAGAAGAGTGACTCAAAGTAAGGAAAATAGATGTTAAAAATCCAAACAAAACACCATCAATCCTTCGAAATCAAATAGTTGGAGGCTAAACAAGGACACATTGAGATGGTATTAACCCTGAGCAGATGAAAAAGCCAAAAACTAGAGTCAGAGATCAACTCCCAAAATGGTTTTTTGTAGAAAAAGACCAGCGCTTTGGTGTCAAGGGCACCAGAGCGTTGAAACACTCTATGGGAGCCTGCAAGGGAGTGACAACGCTCTAGTGGTAGAGGCAGGGGAGCGTTGGCCTCTTAGAACTCGAAAACTTGCCCATAAATAAATAAAAAAACTCAGGAAAATCCAGAAATTGAGTGTGTATGGGATGAATCCAAGAGCCAACAACACATCTAAGAATCAGAAACACAACATGAATAAGATCTAAAGGTGAGCAAAGGCCAAAAACAAGACCAAGGAAGGGAACTAAAACTGAAAGCTTCATTCCCCAGTGGAGTCGCCAATTTCTGTTACAGGAAAATCCCCCTATGGACAAGTGGATTTCCTCTTGAATCGTAGACTCTTAAGACCAAGACAAAAAGGTGCTAACGTTGGTCACTGACATCCCTTTAAACCTAGCTAAGATAATCTATAGAGAAGAGGAAAACGATGTACCTTTTTACGATGTTTGTCCTCGCCCAGTTCCAAGTTGCGCTCTGATCCACAAGTTCTTCAATAGGTCCTGCAATCCAATCAAAGATAAAGCATGGTTCCTATTCTACCATGATTAGTTTGAGACTAGATCTATCCATTAAAGACAAGTTCATGTAGGTATACACAATCTAGAAGGAAACATGCCAAGAACATATGTATATTAATGAAAACAAAGCAAAGTGCTTACAGTTGTAGATGCATATGAAACAATCTCACCAAGTTTTCCTTGTCCAACCCCTTGCTCAAATGATCCACAAACAAAATGACTATGCTTCACTGATTATCTCCCTTATGAGATCATAAGTTTGATGCCTTCAATGTCTTCCTCCTTTCTTATGAGATCATAAGTTAGGTATTTCTCCATTCATTTCACCATGAGAAGGTCTCCTTATATAAGCTTGGAGAGACCCAACCACCTTAGAGATTCTTGAGATAGGTTGAGGATCCTTCTCCATCAGTTGTGGATCTTCCCTAAGATCCAACCTTGACCTCAGATCCAAATCCAACCAACTCCAGAGATGAGGGGGATTTTTCCATGATTTTCCTCAACAGCCCAAGATTTCCTCAAACATCCCAGCGCTCCCTCAGAAGGGTAGGGCACAGAGTGTTGCAACGCTCCCCCAAAGAAGGGTAGGGAGCGTTGGCACTCCCTGACAGTGGGTAGGGGAGTGTTGGTCTTCAAAATTCATTTTTAAGTGGGTTTTTTCATGGCAAAAGATTTATACTCTTCATCAAATGATTTCTCCTTCTTAAACCAGTCTTTGAGGGTGTCTTTGAAGTGTCCTTGTGATTTCGTTTGAGACATGACATAAACAAGATGATTGTATGATGTCTGTGACACTTGCGACACTTGCGGCCAAAATGCGACACTTGCGACACTTGTAACGACGACAATAGGTCATCATTGAAGTGAGTAATTTTGATGTGTAACATTAGGGACCTAACCTCCCTAACCCCTCACATAGGTAGAACAATATATTTCCATGTAATAAAGGCCAATATTAATAAGGCCTAGCAATAAGGAAGAATAAGTGAAATGTAAGAAGACCTAATAGAAGCTTTCGCTTCTAGAAGGATCTTCCTCTAGATAGTTCTTTTGGATAGACATATTTAGTATAACTAGGAGTAGAGGGTATGAGAATTTTTGTCTTGGATATTATTGTAATAGAGCTTTGCTTTGCTAGAGGTTGCCCCCTCAAAGAGCCAAGTGAACATTGTTATCACTAATCAAAGTGCTCTTTCTAGTGTTATTCTGGTATTATTCTGGTATTGCTCTGGTTATATCATTGTTGTTTTTCCATTTCTAGCTAAAATATTTATGTTCTGCATACTATTTTATATCTGTAATACTACACCGATTCTGCCCAACAAGAGTACTCGACTCTCCTACAACGAGAAAATCGGCCCAGCCAAGAGATAAACTCGACCCTTGCAAAAGATATGACCTAGCTCCAAATAACTCAACCCTAGATGAGTAAACTTGACCCCTGGGTGAGTAAACTCGGTCCCAAGATGAGTAAAATCTGCCCAACAAGGAGTATTTCAGCCTTCAAGTAAGCAACTTGGCCCCCAAACTCAAGAAATCCATCCCACAACACACAAAATGTAGCCATAAACTTAGCTTGACCTTTCTCAACAAGAACTCGGCCTCCTCAAGAGCATTTGGCCCGCATACAAGCAAAAACTCGGCCACCAAATGATAAACTCCATCATAATGAAGCACAATTAAAAGATCTGAGTGATCTTCTCTCCACAACCAGCTAGGGTGGATGATCTCACCACTGAAACCAATCTTCTTCTCTAGGGTTTTTCCGTCCCAAGAACCAAAATCCACAAGAGCTCCTCAAATTAGTTTTTAGAAAATAATAATGCATAATGAGAGAGGGCACCCTCATTCCTCTATTATTTCCTCGTTCACCCTTTTGCTGACCCTTTTACCCTTTTAATAAAGTAAAGTGATTGTGTAAACTCAAAGTCACTTAAAATATCTTTTCACTTAATTACTCAATGTCACTTTTTAAAAGGATTGTTTTTTTTGCTCCGATGTCATCAAACAATTAATGAATTCCATTTCCGTCCACTACCTATAGCCTACGAGAACCACTTAGGCTATTACATCAATATCCTGGAGTGATCATTTCGAAATGGACATTACAAAAGTAAAAAATTACGTTAGTGTACTTATTTCTTACAAACCAAATGCATACTTTTACCTAAAAAAACATGTTATTTTGTTTAATTTGCACTTTAAGCTACATTGTATAAAAACCTTATGAGTTAGAGAGATCTCCATAATATATATGTGCTTAGTTCTCACTTGTGTATCCTACTATAAATTGCAAAGATATAAATTGACACACATGCTTGGAAATTTAAAAAATATAAATTCTCACACATACTATAGAAATTTAAAATATATAAATTCACACACATACTGAGGGTTTTAAATTTATGGATGAAAAGTATTATGAAATTTGAGATAAGGTACTGCATCAACCAACGTATCCACCGAGTCATTTTTCTCCATTGTCTAGTGGTTGCAGTCCAAATATTTTGAAAATTAAATGGAATGACAATGTTCAACTAAAAGTTGCATCTTGAAGTGTCAAATATTTTCCACCCTTAATGGGGAAAAATAACTAATATATATCCATTATAATTTTTCATTGTTTAATACATTTTGTTGCTTAATTAATTTGTATGATTGTTTTATTTTTGTAGCTTTCAATATTGATGGATTCCTTGTGAGTGATTGCATGTCTATTACATGTTCAAGGATTGAAAGTTCCTACCATAAACAATAATTTTATCCATATGCACCTTGTAAACTACATTCATTCTTTCATAAACCTTTTAGCCATTGTTCAGGTATTTGAGTCACAGATAAAATAAAAATCATTAGTTCAAATGACTTATCAATCTATTAAAGTTGCAGGGCAATACACAAATCACGATTCTCCCAAAAAACAAGGACTAATGTACTATGGGTTGTTGGACATTGCAAAATCGAAGCCCAAATTTGAGTTAATTTTGATTTTGTTCTTAATTTAATATCTCAAAGACTTCAACTGCATAAATTAGATTAGTCCCATTATATAGTTATGTAAGCCTAATTGTTCTATTCCTTAAAATTAACCTCTCTGTCAATGTTAGGTTCATTGCAAGTTAATTGCTTTTGTAATTTGTTAATGAAAAAATATGCATTTCCTATTTTAGATCACGGTCTCGAAGAGGAAACCTGTTACACAAATTTAACTTTGCACACTCATATCTTTCTCCTAAATCATCCACTGAAAATGAAAAAAAAGAAATCCATGTCAAAATCGAACCTGCAATTGAACGGTGTGGGATGTTCTTCACTCATTAATGGTAAGTAACCACCTATTTACTACATGAGATGAGTGCATAGGCAAGTTAAATATGGTGATGAAACTAATTTGGGCATATTAATTGTACTATGCTTTCTTAGGTGTAGTTGTAGGAAAAGGTAATAAAACTTGGAAGCATGTTAGAGAGATTTTGTGTTGCGATCGTTCACACTTTTGAACAAAGGTTTGTTAATTGAGCGAGGATGTACGAACTCAATCTCAATCTCCCTTTGTTCTCTTTTACTCACATGATAATAAAATTTATTCTTAAAAACACCTTAACATAATTAACATGTGAGCATATGGTGGGTTTTCATAAGGCACAAAGAATGGTCATGAAAACTCAAAATGGGTCTGTTATAATTGCATTGTGTACAAACCTTGGGAAAACCTTATGAAAAACCCATCCTCGTGATTTGATCACAGGGAAATCAACCAAAACAACAAACAAAACAATATCAATATAACATAACATAATGTTTACCCTTGTGTTTTGAGCAAGCACCTTTGCTACGCGGTACTGAAAATCAAAAGCATAGAAACATGGCTTGCACGGTGAATCCATAGGGGTTGTTTGGACTTTAAGTTGTCCAAGGAAAAATCAACTTTTTCCATATTCTCCATCATCTCGCCAGACTCCTGGGCCTCCATGAGAGTGGAAGTGTGGAGACCAGTTGGGGGTTTCACCCTCTGCCTTAGCTCCCATGAGGTGGAATCCTGTGAAGAAGACCCTAAGGAGAACCCCCCCCTCCCCCAAATACTCTTGTGAACTACTCTTTTATTCACATTCCAATAACGCCCGATCAATGTTTCGGTTACGTTGTTGGTATGTCCAGATGATCATTGTGCATATCTGCCTTGCCTTCGATTTCTTTTTAGTTCATCTGAGAGAGAGTTAAAGCAAAGGGAAGACCGAGTATGAAAGGTTGGTTAAATTTAGATCCTCAATCACGACGTGAATGGAAGGGCATGTAGTTTGGAGCTATATTATGTGGGGCATGTGATTGATTTTACGAGCACAAAGTGGTTGGATTGCGCACAACAAAACTAGTGAAGTTGGAAGGTTGGAAGTGAGATTTGTTGGCGACAATACAATAAATTCGATGCAAAAGGTCGCTCCCCTGATGACTTGGATCAATATTTTCAAGATGACTCTTCTTCTACTACAAGATGTTGGGAAGAACCACTTCGAGGTATTGTATCTATCATCATCATCATCATCAGAAACACCATATGGAGGAAAAAAGCATTTTATCGCTACAAAGAAAGATGCTAACAAAAGCATAGATGGAGCACAAATTGAGTGGAGCAACTTACTTACACAAGCAATGGAAAGAGTAGTTGACAACAAAGAAGCATATAGATATGGATCTAGATCACCCACCTAGAGAAGAGAAATTCACATGGGATCTTCATGTGGGTCTATCTCGATCACCTATAGCTTGAACCATTGTAATCATGTACGCACTGTGGATGGTGGAGAGGCGATGAGCACATATAACTATTGTGCGTCCGACTGAAGCTTGGTTTGAGTTAGCTGGTGTTTGAACCAATAGCACAAAGATGAAGAAGAAACCTGGTCGTCTATTGAGCAGTACCAGTTTGGAGTCAGTGAAGAAGAAGATACATGGAGAGATAAGATTTGTCGATTGCTAATGAACATATGACAAGTTATTATAGACATTGTATAGACGATGAAACCCTCAAGAGGAGCCTCCCCTTAAAAGAATGTATTTAGTGTAATTAAAACAAATTATTTTTATGATTTTATAAAGTAAAAGGTTTATTATTTTTGTTTTTTTACTTAAAAAAAGTAAGTTAATAAATAGACAAATTCACCATTTTTTAAAATTCTTTTTCAAATTTGATAAATTTGATAAAATTATATTTCCATCTAATCTAATTAATAAAATTTTTATCTTCAAAATATTAAATTATTTAAAAAAAATTCAAATTACCTCATCGAAATAAAAGTATATCCATTTTTTTTTAACTCATTCCATTATCTTATCGACAAACCTCTCGAAAGCATATTACCCATGCACTTTACTAAAAACCACAACAAACCCTTCAACTATACCTTAATCCAAGACAACTAATTGACCAGTATAAAAGCTCTCACACCTTTACATATCATTTCCTTTCATGTATCTTGTTCAAATATTTTAAAAAATAATTAAAACAAATTTATCTTTATCACTTCTACGATGATGACATTGCAATTTTTCCCATACCCATTCTTTTATAGGTTAACTTTATAGGTTAACTTTACGCTGCAAGGGGCGAAATGTTGCCCATGCACTTAAGCGATAGTAACAACAAACCTTTGAACTATGCCTTAATCCAACTTGACCAAGAGGCCACTAAGAAAGCTCTTGCACTTGCACAAATCATTTTCATTTTAATGTTTTTTTTTCAAATATTTTATAATAATAATTAAAACAAATTATCTTTGTCACTTTTAAGGATGACGTTTGTCATTTGCTTATCCTTTAGCAAATTGATATGAAGACAAGACACTCCATACTCCGTCTAAATTTAACCATTTTTGGTCGAGGATTTCAAAGCCATAATAACGAAAACATATAAAACTTATGAAAAAAATTATAAGGACATATAAAACTTATCAAAAAAAATTGTAATGATACTGTCATGAAATACAAGTAATAATATGAGAGTGGGAAAAAATCACTCTTTAAAGAATCAAAAGAACCTAAATGAGGTGGAAATGAAGGCAAACTTTTTTTTAAACAATAAGGCAAAAGTATTTGAGGAGGAATTCCAATCCTTATGCCTTGGTCCAACTTCACGAACCAAACATTATAATAATTAATGAATTTTTTTTATGATTTTTAATAATAATGATACTAGTGTGTGCTCTATTTTATGTTTTGTTTTTTTTCTTTCTACTTTTTTTTTTTTTTTTATGGAGTAAGTTTTTCTTTAATTTAAATTGATGAATTTGTATTATTAAAAAGTTGTAGCTATGCTAAACATTGCAATTACATCATATTACTATGCTAAATATCACAATTACATCATATTGTTTGACCAAAACATTCAATTAAGATGAACAATTCCTTGCATACAAAATACAAATTTTACATATATCAACTAGCAAAATTTTCTAGTATTTGTTGTGACTATATATTCTAAAGTAAATGCCTAGGATTCTAGTCACTTTAAAAAACATGAATTTAATGGAAAATGTGACGGTCGATAGTCTTTTCTAGACCTATGTTGCTTGGGACAGAATCACGGTTCCCAATCTCCATGTCCTCTATCAATTGATGCACAATATCTTCTTCCTTTAACCCCCCTTGGCCTAAATCCATGGGCATTCATTGGTTGGATGCCTCTAATTGTGCATCTTTGCATAGGTTAACTACTGTATTCCTTAACAGTCTACATTTAGCTTCAAGGGTGGTGATTTGTTGTTTATGTTGTACCAATGTACCCATAGTATATGTAAATTGAGAAATGGACTGATTTTCATTGTCATGGATTTTTGAGGTGACTGAAAATATGGAAGTTCTATTACATTGAATCAATTCTTCATGGGATCGAAGAATTCTCCTGATTTCTTGCAACTCCTTGAAATTTGTTAGTACTAAACCAAAACCAGAGCATTAGACCCGAGAAAAAAATTGAATCCATATAGGCTAGCAAAACCAAATTGACTAGCAAATATCTCAAAACCCAACACCAAACCAACCAAGAAAACCCAACACCAAGGTCGAAGAATAAATTTGTTTCCTAAAACAGGGTGAACCATCAAATCCACAAAACCTCCACCAAAGTTCACCCCAAATGACAAGTTTTATGTACAAAAAAACTTTAAGGCCCTAAACAGAAAGTCAAAAAAACCAAAGAGACAATCCACACAATCTAAGTGTGATTGGTTGATCAAACTGAAGAAATCCAAGTTGGTGAAACTAAGATCCAATTCAAGCAAAAATTGAAAGGGCCAAAGCTCCCCTACACAAACAAAACTAAAAAAAGGCAATCCCACTAAATCTCCTTCAAACCTTAAGTTCACCAAACCAAGAATGATTGTTACCAACCTATAGAAAGCAACGATCCTTACAAAGAAATGACCAACCAAATGAAATGGATTTCTACATCCCCAATGCCTTGCTCGACGATTCCCCATAGTCCCACCTTGCCTGTGATATATTCTATCCAAAGGTTCAAAACCCTGATTTGTCATGAGCTCAAGCATGTGAGGGGGAAGCTCTAGTCTCTTCAAGTTAATTACCTCGCATTGGAAATGAGGCAAGCACGTGATTTCCATGTGTATTATTAATACAATAATACTTACCATTGTAATCATTAAAGTTTGATTGTGGTATGGCTTAGTGATTTGTTGAACCATTAATCCTTAGCTCCCATGCTTTTAAAGTAGTGTTTCGTTTGCAAGAGAGTCTGTCTATTGATTGTTTTCCCTTAAGACTTGGTAGAAGGTGATCCTTTGAAAGTTGTTAGCCTCATGTGGGACATGAGTTGACATGGAAGCAATATTGTAATCAAATGGGGGGATTTAATGGCCATCAAATTTATGATTGAGTTTGAGTCTCCCACCACATGCAAGGGATCGAATTTGAGTGTCTAAAGCCATGCACAAACCTTGTAATAAGGCATATTCCTTAGCTTAATTACTGGAGGAGTTTCCTACTCCCTGCACATAGGTTAATTCAGTTTTTCCTCCATGATTAATGATGATCCTCCCACGCCTACCACCCTTTTTTTCACGGAGTAAGTTAATAAGTGAACAAATTCACCATTTTTTCCAAAACTTTTCTGCAAATCTGATGAGAATTTTGTTGGAAGTTATAATTCTACCTAATTTATTGGAACTTTGCCTTTAAAGTATTAGCCTATTTTAAAAAGACTCTGTCGTCAGAATTTCAAAAAAATGAGTGCATTAAGGTGAAATTTTACCTCGCCAAAAAATATAAACTCACCAAAAAGATTGAGTTTGCCTAGTTTTTAACTCACTCCATTATCTTATAAGCCAACCTCATATTGTTCAAAGAGATGTTGCACATGCGCTTGACTAGAAACCACAAAAAAACCCTTCAACTATGCCTTAATCCAACTTAATCAATTAATCACAACATTAGCCTATACTAATCACAACATTAACCAATACTTTTGTCGAGTACCCATTCTCTTATAGATCAACTTTATTCAACATGGGCAATATGTTGCCCATCCGCTTAAACGAGAGTCACAACAAAAACCTTGAACCATGCCCAATCCAACTCGACCAATGGGCCACTACGAAAGCTCTCACAGTTGCACAAATCATTTTCATTTTATGTTTCTTTTTCAAATATTTCAAAATAATAATTAAAACAAAATATCTTTATTACTTTTATAATGATGACATTTTTCACTTGCCTATCATTTTGCAAATTGACCCTAAAGACTAGAAACCCCATGTTCCCTTTAAATTTAACCATTATTGATTGATTAAGGAGGATTTCAGAGCCATTGTAACAAGGACGTGGAAGACTTATGACAAAAATTATGATGATATTGCTATGAAATAGTTAGTTGATAATTTAAAGAGGTTAAGAGTGGTAGTATGAGAGTGGGCAGAAATCATGCTTTAAAGAATCAAAAGAACTTAAATGAGGTGGAGGAAGGTATAAAAACCCCTTTTTTAAACCATGAGGTCAAGGTATTCTCTAATGAGGAATTCCAATCCTTGAAGGAGCTTGATGGTGAAAATAATGCATTTCTAGACAAGGAGGAGGCAAAGTGGAGGTTGAAGAGCTAAGTCATACGGTTGACTGAGAGTGATAATAACACAATTTTTTTTTCACAATTATGAAAATTACAGAAGGAATATAAACACAATATGGGAAATAGGTAACCCTAGTTTGTTCTAGAGTATAATCCTTCAAGGAAATTGGTGAAGTTGGTAAACAACACTTTAAAAATATTTTCAATGATCCTAAGGATGCAAATATTAGAGAAATAGTGAAAATGATAAGAATCTTTCCTAGACCCATAGATGACAATATGAACATGGAGTTGTAAGTAGAAGTCATTAAGAAAGAGTTAAAAGTAGTCACTAGCCTCTTTAAAAAAGGCAAAGAGCCCAAGGCCTAATGGATGGACAATGGAATTTTCCCTTGGTTTTTATGATATGTTGGAGGGGGATCTACTAAGAAAGTTGAGGAATCCAAACAATCGAGGAAGACTATAAGAGCCTTAAATTCCACATTTATAGCTCTTATAACCAAAGACCAAGACCTCTCTTCCTTTGAAGAATTCAAGTGCAATCTTGTTTATAAAATAATTTCAAAAATGATTGCTAACAAGCTTAAAGATATTTTTTCTAGTGTTGTTTTAGATGAACAATGTAGCTTTCTTTTCAATAGGAAAATCTATGATGTTTTTGGAACAACACAGGAAGGAATGCACTTAGTCACAATCCAGAAAATTCCAACATTGATGATGAGAATTGACCCGGTCAAAGCTTATGATAAAGTGAATTAGTTATATTTCAAGTTGATTTTGTTATAGATAGGTATAAATTTGTAGATTGCCAGTTGGTCGTGGCATGCGTGACATCAAACTCTTTGATGTTCTTATAAATGGATCCCCTCCTGGGTTTTATAATGCCTAAAGAGGTCATGGACCAGGATGTCCCTTATCCCCTTTCCTATTCTTATTAGTGGTTAAAGGTTTAAACATGTTAATAAAATATGCAAGGAGAAGAGGGGAAGTGAAAGAGATAAAAATATCAGGTTATGTGCTTATCTCACATTTGTTCTTTGTAGATCATGATATTTGGTCAAGGATCCATCAAGGAGATGAAAAACATAAAGGAGATTATATATATATATTGCAAAGCCACATGTACATAAGTCAACATGAACAAGTCCTCAATTTTGTTCAATGTGCTAAAAAAGGAGGCGAAAATGTAAGTTTTAAACTTGTTTCCTATGGATTATGTTGAACTTGATCAAGGTGTAATGTATATGAGTTTTAAATTAAAACCAAATGTCTATCAGTATGTTGATTGTTTGTGGTTGTTCAACAAAATAGAAGTGTAATACCCCAATTTGATTCCCCATAATAGAAATGTATATGTATACATGATGAAAGGCTTAGAATCGAACAATTTCAAATGTAAATGTATGTTGGATAAATAAATAAAATACATCACTGATTGTAGATGGAGAAGGGCGAAATACATGGGGGGATATGATTCCACAAGAGAGGAATGAACGAGGGCTTAGGGGGCTCAAGGAGGGGCCAAAGAGAAATAATAACATTTTATTCTAAGCCTATCACTCAACCCATATTATCCTAAGTCGTATTGACCTTGGAGTTGGTGGCGAAAGTGAGATACATGGGCTTCTTAGGAAGACACATGGCAAGTTGTGAGCATGCAAATATAATCCTTGAATTTTGGTTGTTGTCAAGGATTTTCGCCATTCACTCTTCCCAGAGGTTGTTGGGAGAGCTTATGTCGCACTATGAACTATAATAGAGGGACTATGGTTGTTATGAATAATATGTGAGAATTATGCCAGGTGCATGAGGAATTATTGTCATTGAGAAAAACTCCATTATAGTTGAGAATCCCTTGAGTCCCTAGTAGAGGGATTTCTTGGCCAATCGTTATTGGAGCATTGGAGGGAAGTGGGATAGCTCGAGGGACTGTGTGGCAGAGAAGGGCATCCCATTCCTTTCATTTTTCAAACTAGAGGGGAAAGAGAACCAGTGGATTGGAATTGTTGTGAGAGTTTACAACTTGTGAGTTCTAGGAAAATGGGGTTACGTGAGAGGATTAGAGCTAGCCATAGGAAAATATATCCTCGTGGACTCATAGCCTTAGCTTAAGGGTGGCCCTGTTGCAAAAAGAGTATGGGAAACAAAGAGCCTATGGTTGGGTGGAACGTCCTTCATCTACAACCAATTGGTGTTAATTCCCAAAAATATAAGTTTTTATCGTTCATGTGTGATTTTGTTGAATTAATAATTTTAATGTTATGATTTGTATATTGTTTTGTTTGTATGCATGAGATTGCATTGTTATGCTTGCCTGTATTAATTTGTTAACAACAAGACAATGAATAAATATGGTATCAGAGTTTTAATATATGGATTACAGCCTAGCTATAAGGTTGGGTATATTACATAAGGGTGTTAGAGCAAGAAGAAGCATAAAATTTGTGTTTTCAAGATGTATCCCATATCCTCAACATAGTACAGGGGGTATTGGGTACATTACAAAGTGGTATCAAAGCTATCAGTTATAGCATTGGGGATATATGGGCCATAATCAACCTATATATGAAGAAATTGTAGGTTGTTTGTAAAATGTTTGACAAAATATCTTAATCGATATTGGGAAGAATGCAAGTCGCAAACTATGTGTTTGACATAACTCCTCAAGGGTATAATTGGGGAAAACTCGAAATTGGGTGAAAAATATCTAATTCTGGAAGAAATACAGAGGGTAGTTGGCACAAAAATGTCGAATTTGGATGGTAAAGGGGTCAAATTCAACTAGGGAAGCCAAGCCTAGAAAATTCATGGTGGCTTTGTAGAGGAAATTGAAAGAAAAAACTGTTATGAAATCGATGAAAAAATCCCAATTTTGGACGGGTAACAGAAATATGATGTGGACATGTACTAGTGACATGGACCCGTACTGGTGATGTGGACTAGAAACATGACATGGAGACACCAGGGTGTTTCTAGGTGGAGTCAATATGTGCAAGCAACAAACACGAGGCAACATCCACAATGGCAGGGGCAGTCGAGTCGACAAAGCGATTTCAAAGCTCATAAAGCAGTGTCCAAAACCATTTTCGTATTGTTTTGGAAATTTCATGTGTACATGTGTCATCTCGAGATTTATTTCAGAGGTGATTCTTGTTGTTATCCATGGGGAACTTTCCACTTTGGAATATATATTAATCATTATATCATAAAACAAACCCATCATTGGATATTTTGGAATGGAAATGCTCCGATAATAATTGGACACTTTTTGCTCCAAAATAAATCTCCACCATTCGATCATATCCAATGACACTATTATTTCATATCACATGAGCTCCATCTAATCATTTTATTCCCCAAAATGAATCTTTTCCATTTGATCTCACCCTGCCAGATCGACCAAGATAATTTTCCAAGTGGCAGATAAGGACAAAGGGGTGCAAGTGGCCCACAAATTAATGACAAAGTAAAGTAGAGAGAGGAAAAGGTGGGCAACCATGAAGGACTGACATAGAAAGTAGGAGGCAGGGTAAGATGACATGTGCATGTTAGAAGTTGACAAGTGGACATTGATGCCACATCATTAGCCAAGTGTCATCTCACATCCACAAGATGAAAATGTTGTTAAAAAAAGTCTAGAGCCAAAATATTATTTTGGCCATAACATGAGCATATTAAGTCAAAATCAGGTGAAATTTTGAGGGTAGGTCTGTAGTGAGGAGGACTATAAAATTTCTAGTGAAGGTCATTGGCTTATTCAACTCCAATTTTCCATAAAAATACATTTTAGTGGGTTTTAATGAACATGGTGGTACTCATTATAGAGGCCATGTTGTTGATGAAATTGGACAGTGAGTAATGGGAGTAGACTTGAAGAAACCTAGTGGAGCATTTGGCCAAATTCCAAAGGATTTGGAATGGAGATGCAGAAATAGGCCAAAATTAACTATTACATGAAACTGTTTGGTGATTTTTGGAATCTTCAGTGGAATAAAAGAGACCCAAGATCACCAAATTGGAAAAAAAATCCTTATCAACATTCATGTCCTCAACAATCCAAATAACTTTGTATTTCTAAAGTTTTTCCAATTTTTCTATGTTTGAGGGATAAAAGTTTTGGCTTTTTAAGTTTGGAGAATGTGCCAAAGGGATAAAGTTGACAATTCCAGATTAATGCAGAATTTGACTTGAGCATCAAATCACTAATCTGGAAGTTGTTGCGCACTCACAATAATGAGTATTATTTGCACCCGATAAAGAAAATTTCTTGGATCTCATCGGATTTTATTCTACATGTGGTAGAAGTTGGTCCCCAACTCTAATTGCACCAATGAGAAAAGTGAAAAAATGGGTCGATTTTCCACATTCCTATATTATACTAGATTATATTATACTATAAAATGTGTCGCACTTATATTATACTAAGTGTCGTAATTGAATGTCGCAACTCTATCATCACGTGGAAGCATTGATCATGTTCCCTAGACAAATTGGGGGAGAAAATCCATCACATAGATGCATAAATACACTCGATCATCATGTGGAAGTGTCTATCATGTTCCCTAGACAAATTGGTGAATAAAAATAATCATTTGGAGCTCGAAAAACCACTTTTTACCTTGAGTTTTTGACCATTTTTTATGACTGACGCCCCCCTACCCATACATAGAAAGTGTCAGTCCCTTGGTGACACTTCCTTCTTAACTATGGGGGAGCGTCAATGACGATCTGTGCTAAGCCTTTGGGGAGCGTCAGTTTGGTTACAACCATTTCCACTTTTTTTGGAGGGAAGGTTCCGGGAGGTTGGAGTTTGTTTGGGTCAAAGGGATTCGAGTCCTATCTATCTACTTGATCCTAGGTTGAAGATCCTAATTAGTTGATCCATATTCTCAACCATACTCCTAAAATACTCCATGGTGGTTGACCCTTAATTTTCTATATAAGGAGGCCACTCAAGGGTAAAGGGGAGAGTCCTGGAGAGTATCAAACATATGTTCTTGTGACATTCAAGGATAGTTTAGAAGCATTCTCATTATCGTCAGGAAGCACGTAAGGGAATGGATAGGAGGAGCATTGGAGGAAGCTTGCATCACATCAACATGATTGTAAGTATTGTCCATTGTTTCTCATGAATATAAGCTTGGCCTATTCCCATACTCGTGTCTTATTTACTTTACATATGAATGTTATGCTTGCTTCATTTAGTTAGATTTGCTTTCATCTAACTTTGTGCAAGTAGTAGAAGTGGAAGTTTGTTCTGTCTACGTGCAGGGAGACCGTGTTCGAGCTAGGAACGGATCCAACGCTGGAGAAACAAGGAGTAGTGAAGACAACCTTTGAAAAAGATGCACTCTTATTTCCTTTTCGTTCTTCTCATTTTCATGTGTGAATAGATAGGAGCAAGGGATGTTATTGTCCATTTGCTCTATTCTATATTAGCCGAAGAAAACCCAGATAAGGGGAGCTTAACTTGTTCGCAGGGTAATATTTATCACAACAATTGGCACATGGTTGAGGTATATTCTGGATACTTGGGTACACAATTTGAGGCATGTATTGGCATATTGTTTGAGGAATATCTTTGATGTTTTAGCACATACTAGAGGCATATTTTTGGTACATTGTTAGATGCACATCTTGGTGAATTTGGTCATATGGGTTGGAGACATTCTTGGTGATCTTGGCATGAGCTATATTAGGTTATCTGTTTGATCCAGTGATAGTGACAGAGGCAGTGACAGGTTGTTTATAAGTGATAGTTTCAGTAACAGGCTGAGTCTACATTTATATTTCAGGGATGCAGGATGGGGCAAGGAAAGGGGGTCGTAGCTTCCTTCCGGTTGGATCCAGAGAACACAAGAGTTGGAGCTTCCTTAAGGTTGGAGCCTGCAAACTAGGGGGTTGGAGCCTCCTTCCAGTTGTAGCTGGAGAATTCAGGGAGTTGTAGCTTTCTTCAGGTTGGAGCCTCCTTCCAGTTGGTGCTGGAGAATTTGGAAGTTGGTGCTTCCTATGAATGTAATCTTTGATATATATAAGAAAGTATTCCATGATTTTCTCCCATTTGGGTTTCCACGTAAAATCTCTTGTGCAGTATGTATGATGTGATATATTGTTGAATGGTACTGCTTATGGTTATATGTTCATGAAATGTTAAATGAATTCATAAGTGATAATTGTCGATATTTTGATTAAAAGTGGTAAAAATTGCATAATACTGATTCAACCCCCCTCTTAGTATTCCAACACACTACACAGTGAGTAGTGCATCGGTGCAGTGTGTACGTATAACACATCGACACTTTTTTCGTAATAAATTTCAACACATTATTAGTAAAAGCGTGCTAATTTTCTAACCGGATTTAGTCAGTGCACTATACAATTTGTACTGCACCGATGCACTGTAAGTACAAATGCACCAACAAAAAATTTAATTTGCAAAATGCAAATGCAAACATTGCATTTAAATTTTGTGGAAGGAATAATGGAGGTTAGTCTTCGATGTTTCTTTATATTTAAAGCACCGATGCATTTGTTTTATACAAACACACAAGAGTGTACTTATATGATTAAGCACATAGTTAGTTTACAAAAGTTATTCGAAATTATGTTTGAAGTTAGATTGTTCTATGCTTACCAAGATGACGATTTTGGCTAAAATGTAGGAAAAATGAATTATAATATATCAAATGGCCAATTCTTCATATTCTAGCTCATTCCATATCGTTGCAAGTCCTTCAAGTTCTCTCTTGTTGATTGTAGTATGTATATATTTTATTTATAATTCATTTATCTCATTGAATTTATGTTATGTATGTAGGTGCAATTGAATAATTATTCATTGAATATTGCAGGATTAAGATTTAGGATCGAGTTGCGATGCATAAGATATATCAGGAGAAAGATACCACAAACACATGTTTGATGAAAATGGACAATTGCTTTACCCTACCAATTGTAACATGCCATCTTCCAGCAACCATCCTGGGTCAATGGTATTACACTGTGAATTGGATCTCTTTTATGTAGACACCTCGCAGGGCGTAAGAAAGATATGATTAATAAATTGTATTTTTGGATTATCAGTGGAGCTAATGTAAATGTATTGCTTAATTCGACATTTGTTTTATAAAGTGTTTGGTTGCATGTTTATTATTGGGGAAAAAATTCCATGCTTCTAATAAATGTTTGGTATAATGTCTAAACATATTAAATGCATTGTGTTACTAATATTGTTGATGTAATGTTCAATATTTTTACAATAAGGATTTTGATGACAAGCAATTTGTCTACTATCTACCGTTGCACCCCACTACGATGTCAAATCACGAACTTGTTGTTAAACGAGCAAAACTCAGAGAGGAAGCATACCAAGAATGGTTGAATCAACCACCTATTCAATTCCCACTATGTCACGAGTCACCAATTCAAAACCTCTGTAGTAACACTAGTTCTACACATGTTTTCTCCCATTTGGGTTTCCACGTAAAATCTCTTGTGCACTATGTATGATGTGATATATTGTTGAATGGTACTGCTTATGGTTATATGTTCATGAAATGTTAAATGAATTCATAAGTGATAATTGTGGATATTTTGATTAAAAGTGGCAAAAATTGCATAATACTGATTCACCCCCCTCTCAGTATTCCAACACACTACACAGTGAGTAGTGCATCGGTGCAGTGTGTACGTATAACACATTGACACTTTTTTCGTAATAAATTTCAACACATTATTAGTAAAAGCGTGCTAATTTTCTAACCGGATTCAGTCAGTGCACTATACAATTTGTACCGCATCGATGCACTGTAAGTACGAATGCACCAACAAACAATTTAATTTGCAAAATGCAAATGCAAACATTGCATTTAAATTTTGTGGAGGGAATAATGGAGGTTAGTCTTCGATGTTTCTCTATATTTAAAGCAYCGATGCATTTGTTTTATACAAACACACCAGAGTGTACTTATATGATTAAGCACATCGTTAGTTTATAAAAGTTATTCGAAATTATGTTTGAAGTTAGATTGTTCTATGCTTACCAAGATGACGATTTTGGCTAAAATGTAGGAAAAATGAATTATAATATATCAAATGGCCAATTCTTCATATTCCAGCTCATTCCATATCGTTGCAAGTCCTTCAAGTTCTCTCTTGCTGATTGYAGTATGTATATATTTTATTTATAATTCATTTATCTCATTGAATTTATGTTATGTATGTAGGTGCAAWTGAATAATTATTCATTGAATATTGYARGATTAAGATTTAGGATYGAGTTGCGATGCGTAAGATATATCAGGAGAAAGATRCCRCAAACAMATGTTTGATGAAAATGGACAATTGCTTTACCCTACCAATTGTAACATGCCATCTTCCARCAACCATCCTGGGTCAATGGTATTACACCGTGAATTGGATCTCTTTTATGTAGACACCTCGCAGGGCGTAAGAAAAATATAATTAAGAAATTGTATTTTTGGATTATCAGTGGAACTAATGTAAATGCATTGCTTAATTTGACATTTGTTTTATAAAGTGGTTGGTTGCATGTTTATTATTGGGGGAAAAATTCCATGCTTCTAATAAATTTTTGGTATAATGTCTAAACATATTAAATGCATTGTGTTACCAACATTGTTGATGTAATGTTCAATATTCTTACAATAAGGATTTTGATGACAAGCGATTTGTCTACTATCTACCGTTGCACCCCACTACGATGTCAAATCACGAACTTGTTGTTAAACGAGAAAAACTCAGAGAGGAAGCATACCAAGAATGGTTGAATCAACCACCTATTCAATTCCCACTATGTCATGAGTCACCAATTCAAAACCTCTATAGTAACACTAGTTCTACACATGTTGGTGATGAAGGCAATGATATAGAGATTGGTATGGATGATTTCTTATGGGATTCCCAAGCCATGGAGGGAATTTTGTTACATGCATTCTATCAAAATTAATTAGGGGATGATGTTGATGTTGTAGATACCTTTTTCAAAATCTTGAAATCTACAACCCATTAAGTCCCCTAATTTTTTAAGGAACTTTGTCACACAGTGAAGGAAGAAAATGGTTGATTTTATTCATGCTTAATGATAATGTATATTTCTATTGCTCACTAATTGCAGGTTACTCAAAGATAAGGTACTTCCAAGAGATAATTTATTTCCCGATAGTTGCGTAGAGGCAAAAAAATGCTGAAAATGTTGGGTATTAAGTACATATCATACCACACATGTATGAATGATTGTATTCTATATAGAAAAGAATATGTGGACAAAGAGATGTGTTCAGAATGTGGGAATGACAGGTACCATAAATAAATAAAAAAGAAGGGTAAGGCACATGGTCCTCCTCATAACATATTGAGACACATGACTATAGTTCCAATGATTCAAAGGCTCCTTCTTTGCAAACAATTAGCCATGTTGCATGGATGGCATGCCTCACATAGAAGTGAGGCAGGAGTTATGTGAATCCCAACATATTGAATAGCCATGTAGCATATAGAATATACATGGCCCAATAAATTCAAGGGTGAAGTACAAAGCCCACAATTAAGCATAGCCATGGAAGGAGTTAACCTATATTCCCTCTAAAACCCTGACTATTCTGTTTGGACAGTGTTAGTGATCAATAACAATATCCCCTCATGGTTTTCTACGAAGAACGAATATCTTACGATGGCTCTTATAGTCCTAGATAGAAGACAAGTGAAAAGAATGGATGTCTACCTCCAACCACTAATCGATGATTTTAAGCAATTATGGGAAGGGATACATGTATATGACGTATCAAGACCCGTCCTAATGCAAATGTATTTTACATTGTATGGCATATGTGCGTACACCATGCACAATTATCCAGGACTAGGAATTTGCTCATGTAAGCATGTTAATTGATTTGTTTATATTTGTAATGTTATTTGTGTGGTGAACCAATCCAATTCATACACGAAATACCCAAAATACTTGGAATATGAAGAAGTACATTTAGGATAATAAAATATATATTGAATAAGAACATGAATAATATGAAATTATAATAAGAATGAGGGTCATATATATACCTACGCAGGGGTTCCCTTTCATGAAGAGATGTGACCCTTTATTATGAGGTGTCTCTTCATTAGTAATTATTAATTACTGATTTACCGATTATTCCCTTATATATTTATATTTTATATTTATATATTTGTGTTCATAACATTGCCTTCCCCTTTCAAAATTCTTTGTCCTCAAAGCATAGTGATGGAAGGATTGGACATCTTTTTCTTTGGTTGTGATGTCATCTCATCATTCTATGTTTTCTCGTATTTGATGATACAGGATGATATGAACCTCTGAGTGTTGAGAAAAATTTTCGAACCGTAAAAGGATCAAACCATCATAATTCAATTCTTTGCGGAATGTTGTACTTCCACAATGAACTATTATCATGAGACTTAATTGCATCGGTAGCAATATTTTTCGGACAATAAATTAGTTGTTCTCTATTTAAGTGATATTGATACTATTAGCACATAGGATGTATAGGGGTGTACAAAGGTTCCCTATGTCATATTTAACCTTTTGAGGGTCAAATCATGTGTCAAGTTGACCTGCTGCAAACTCACCTGAAATTTTGCAATGAATCAAGAAGTACCTCATCTACTAATCACATATCATTATGCTTTGGAAACGTGGCAAGGGGTATCTTATTGTTTTCAGTGATTGTAGCAGGTTTTGAAAGGTTTCCCAACTTGTTGTGCAAATTTTAAAAGTTGAAATAAATTTTGAATGTGAAACGTACCTACAAGAAAGTTCGCAGCGTGTGCTGTCAAAGGCACTGGGAATTGGTAGTTTTGGGACATTTTGTAGCGAATTTGTACACAATAGAGTCATTTTGTCATCATAAATTTTAAATATCGATCTGGGTTCTTTTGAAATTTTTTGTGGAGATGAATCATTATATTATTGACTTGTTGACCAAATATCAACCTAACACAGTTCGTCATTTGGCAGAAAAGTTGAAATCATCACCTACAGGAAAGTTGGCAGTGCGTATTGTCAAAGGCGTTGCAAACTATAACAATGTGATAAATACGAGATGCAGGAGGGCTGCCACTTGTCTGAGGGGGTTCAAATGGTTTCCTAGGAGGTAGTTGGACATGAGGGACATGTGTTCCATCACCAGATCAAGCAGTATGACCTGTTTCAAAAGACATTTATCACAATAGACAAGATAAAACAAAATAAGAGCTAGGTGGATTTTTTGTTTCAGCTTGTTGTAACAACTCATAGAGAAAAGGGAATCTAATGCAACCACTTGGGATTCGACCTCTTTAGAGTAGGAATGAATGATACACTATAGATAACAATTTTTTGTTGAGGAAGGGGTTCAATTCATGATCCAAGAGAGGAGAGAGATTGAGGAGTAGTTTAGCTGCTTATTTGTAAGCCCGAGGGTCTGTTTTTAATCAACATTTTTGCCATTGAAGATTCATGAAGCTGTTTATCATATGTTGTTTTTCTTTGTTTTCATTTTACCTTATCTTCTCGCTTAAATAGATTGAACTCTTTGAGGATCATATCTACCATTCATTGATGGATTCATGAGCAACAAAGGATATGTTGTAGCTTGCCTATTAATCATTGTTTATTGTTTAAACACTATTTAATATGTTTGCAGAAATGATCTTTGTACGATGGATGTTCTGCATTTTTGTCACATTCTCTATGCTTCTACCCATAATTATATATAACCTTTATCCGGTATACAGTTGGATTGGCCTTGATCTGTGGGATGTTATGACTCCAAGTCCAATGGAATGCCTCTGTAGACAGTCTGCTGCCCTCTTCCTTTCTTACTCAGTCTTGTTGATCCACTCAAGTATAAACCTATTTTAACCATTTATATTCTGATGGGTATTGGGCTTGTTCTTAAAGTAGTCTAAGAACAACTCTTGGTGCTAACATTTTTCGGTGTCGTTGTCGGGGACGAAGATGAAGAAAATATTCCCTGGGAGAATGACATAGCATATATCCAGTTTTTGATGGTGAGAAAGGGTTGGTTACATAGTTTGGACTGCGATCATTCACCCGGTGACTCCAATCCATGAAGGAAGAATCTGTTGGCAACACTTATAGTTCAGATTTTCATATTCAATGGAAGCTATTCTGGCTCGAAAGTATGCATTTTGTGACTTCTCTTATATACCCGACTTTCCAAATCTTGTACTTGATAGAGAAGTATGGGAACCTTGCCTTCCGAGGTTTGGGGGAAACGAGCATGATCATGCTGGTGAGCACCTGTTAGATTTTCACGAGTGTATTCATAGGCTAAATATTGATCACGAGGATGTTCTTATTAAAATGTTCAGACTTTCTTTGGGAGGACATGCTCGGGAGTGGTGTAGAAACCTCCATGTTGCTAGCATTCATTCGTTGAAAGATTTTCATACCGTTTTCAATTGTTATTGCAAAAAAAGTTATCGTGTTGATCTCCTGTATGAAGAATGTTGTATGGAGTTTGATCTTTTATATAAAAATCTTTCAACCTTAAAGATTAGGATATTTGGAATCAAGGAATTGTTGGGGAAGAAATTGGTCTTCAGGATCTTCAACAAGTTTCGTATGCTTTTCAAAATGATGCTCTTTCTCAAGAAATTGAAGTTGAAATAGATGAGAAGATCCTTGACCTGTTTCTTGCTGAAAATATTCTTGTTTCTTATCAACATGAGGCTCTGTTTAATCTAGTGGAAGCTCCTTTTGAAATCAATAAAATCAACCTACAACAATCTTCAGTTTTCTAAGAAAGTGGAATTGACAACAATAATATCACAGAAAATATTCAGAAACAATTCAATTTTCAGTTCGAGCAGGGTGATGGAGCTTTTATTAATGTATTTCCTTTTGTTTTTGATGACCCTATGGAAAGATTCATGGAGGTGCATTAGAGTCATCGTTTTTTATATTTTTGACTTCATACAAGCCAATTTTCATAACTGTAAGAAGGGACTGCCATTTCATGCATGTTTCTATTCTTCAGTGTCTTTAGCTATATATATGCTCAAAGGTGAAAGAAAAATGTAGTTTTTAAACCATATCCTTGTATGGCTTCATTGGAAGCATGACTTCACTTGAGCAAAGAACAATTTTGGAATAGGAGTGGGATGAATAAGATCGACACTAGAGCATTTGATTTGCAATTGTTTTCAGTTTGCAATGAGTGTTTTTCAGTTTTCAATAAATGATCAGAGCTGTTCTCAAAGCATGAACAACTCTCAAGGCATAAATAGGGATACAAATTGCAGAGATGGAATGGATATGGCACTATAACTGCAATGTTCTTGGAGCCTCACAAGGAGGTCTCCATCCCTTGTAGAGCCAGATGTTAGCACATAGGATCTATAGAGGTGTATAAAGGTTCTTTATGTCATATTTAACCATTTGAGGGAAAATCATGTGTCAATTCAACCTGCTGCAAACTCACCTGAAAGTTCGTAGCGAATCAAGAAAGTACCTCATGCACTAATCACATATCATTATGCTTTGGAAACATGGCAAGGGTTATCTTATTGTTTTAAATGATTGTAGCAGGTTCTAAAAGGTTTCCCAGCTTGTTGTGCAAGTTTTAAAAGTTGAAATAAAATTTTAATGTAAAACGCACCTATAAGAAAGTTCGCAACGTGTGCTGTCAAAGGCACTGCGAATTGGTAGTTTTGGGACAATTTATAGCGAATTAATACACAACAAAGTCATTTTTTCATCATAACTTTTAAATTCTGATCTGGGTTCTTCTAATTGTTTTTTTGGAGATGAATCATTATATTATTGACTTGCTGACCAAAAATCAACCTGACCCAGTTTGTTGTTTGGGAGAAAACTTGAAATCATCACGTATAGGAAAGTTCACAACACATGTTGTCAAAGGCGTTGCAAACTCTAATAGTCTGATAAATCCGAGTTGTAGGAGGGTTGCCACCTATTTGAGGGGGTTCAAAGGGTTTTCTAGGAGGTAGTTGGACATGAGGGACATGTGTTCCATCACCAAATCAAGCAACATGACCCGTTTCAAAAGAAATTTATCACAATAGACACGATCCAAAAAAATAGGAGCTAGGTTTGTTTCACCTTATTTTAACAGCTCCTAAAGAAAAGAGAATCCAATGCAACCACTTGGGATTCAACCTCTTTAGAGTAGGAAGTAATGATACACACTATAGATAACAATTATTTTTGTTGCGGAAGGGGTTCAGTTCATGATCCAAGAGAGGAGAGAGCTTGAGGAGCAATTTAGATGCTTATTTGTAACCTTGAGGGCTTGTTTGTAATCAACATTTCTGCCATTGAAGATTCATGAAGTTGTTTATCAGATGTTGTTTTTATTTGTTGTCATTTTACCTTATCTTCTTTCTTAAATAGATTGCAGTCTTTGAGGATCATAACTGCCATTGATTGATGAATTCATGAGCAATAGAGGATCTGTTGTAGCTTGGCTATTAATCATTGTTTATTGTTTAAGCACTCTTTAATTTGTTTGCAGAAAGGATATCTGTATGACGGATGTTCTGCATTTTTGTCACATTCTCTATGCTTCCACCCATAATTATATATACTCTTTATCTGGTATATTGTTTGATTTCCTTTGATCTGTAGGATGTTATGACTCCGTGCCCAATGGAATGCCTTTGCAGACAGTCAACTGCCCTCTCCTTTTCTTACTCAGTCTTACTGATCCACTCAAGTATAAACCTGTTTTAATTATTTATATTCTGATGGGTACTGGGCTTGTTCTTAAAGCAGTCTAAGAACAACTAATGGTGCTAACAGATACTCCGACTATTTAAGATATATGTTTTTATGATTGATATGTCAATAAGGAGTTCTTATAACATTATTTCTCTTATCATGCTTGTAGTGTTTTCTTTATTTACTTTTAGAATTTTATTTTCTTCATGTACTGATCTTTTAATAATTGATGAACTTCTATTAGTAAGTATACTTGGAGTTTCCATGGTTTGTACTCCCACATCCCTATATATCTTTTCTTCAACTAGATTGGCATATTCTGGAGATGTGATGTGGATTGGATATGCATTTGTTCCTTGTTCCACAACTTGGAATTTTACACTTGAGGACTTTGATGCTTCTTCATGTATTTGTTCTCCAACGGCCTCTCATCATTTTTAAGCTTCTTAATTTGCATAAGCAGGTTTTGATTATGATTATTTAGGCATGATATCTCTTCGTTTTCTGGATTGTTGAATTTATTCTTAGTGTCTTCATTCTCGCCTTTTAAACTTCTGATTTGTTCCAATAATATTTGATTAAGGTTTTTTAAACGAGAAGTTCTTTCATCTTTTTCTGATGATTTCTTCCCGAGATCTTGATTCTCTTTTCCAACTTTTGAACGCATTGTTTGGTATCCTTTGACTTCTTGATTTGTGCAAGTAATTTTTTACTGTGGTCTTTTACGCAACCAATTTCTTGGTTCTTTTCTAATGATTCTTTGTAAAACATATCCTCAAATCTTTATTTTTTTCTTTTTGTTTTGCTATTTCATTGTTTAATTTCTTTATTTGTAACACATATTGTTGTGTCTGCATGTCACCTTGAAATATTCTTTGACAATAGTGACAAACACCCATTAGAGTTCCGAAGATCATCACACTTTTGGCATCCTTTCCACAATAGAGACATTTCTTCACAATGATAGAATCATCCATGGAATTCATGGTTCCTGGTTTGACTTATTCCTTGATTTCACTTGTAAACAATGCTTTAATAAGTATTTTTCCTTCTATTCAATATTTTTCTTGGCACTGGACACTTAATTTATAATACTCCTTTCTTTACTTGGAATTCACCCTTTTATAACTTTAAGGTGGAACTTACGTTTTTTTTTCCCTCCTTTTAATTGAACTTTAGACCTTAACTCTTTTACCTTTTCCTAAGTTCACTTATGAGCATATAACAA
>ML793264.1:445874-461256 GCA_009831015.1 Picea engelmannii | reverse complement strand
AATTTTTTTTTTTTTTTTTTTAATTGTTATGTTGAACATTTAAATTGATATAAATTTTTCAAGTCAACACAAAACTAATATGAAAGTCAATGCTAACTCATTAGTATATACTACCTTCGGCAGTGCAATAATAAGGTAATTCTTTGATAACCCATTAATTATATATATATATATATATAAAACCTTTTTTCACCTTGTATATATTTGTTTTCCCTACACACACATATTACTATTTTTTAATATATATTTTTAAAGAACTTTGAATATATAGATTTTTCTCCTCTAACTTATGTACTTTTCTCTTTCAATTAATGTTGTTTGCGTCAATTTATCCCTCAATGTAATTTTTGAATTTTATTAATTGTGTCACCTAACCTTTGTAACTTATACCTTAGCTTGCAACCACAGTCTCATGGCCTGAATTCGATGGGTTCACCTTTTCTTATGTGACCCTGTGCGATTGTGACGGTTTCCGTGAATGCTTTTTGTTCGTATCAACCTGAAATGTTAGTGTTGACTGGTCGCGACAGTTCGGTGGAGGGTTTTTATTTTTTTGCAGCCCAGATGAAGAGGCCCGATTTATATTGAAAGGTGTGACTCTTCTCAGCAACAATAAAAAAACCTTAATTGTTGAATTTACCAACACACAATTTAGAGTTGGATTTGAATGGGCACGAATTTAAAAAAAGCGTCTGCATATGAATCTAGGAATGCATGTACCTTGTGGTAACCTTGTGCTTCACGATGTTAATTCTCGGTGGAGAGATACTTAATCGTACAACAAAAATTTTAAGTTCTGTACAAGACAAAGAATGGTGGCTAGTGTCCTGATGTTGACAAATTAATTTTTTTTTATGCTCTGAGTATTATACACACATATATACATATTCATAGGCTATCTATGCATCATTCTATTACTGAAAATGGAAAAAATTACAAAATTGTGTCATTGGTATGTGGCTATGGAAACCAGAGCAACAACACACGAGTAGTTTGTGTTGTCCTCTTGTTCTTAAAAGCAGAAAACACAACAAATTACAGAGGTTAGAAACAAAGCTAGTGCTACAGAGGTCTGGAAGATGTCTAGATTTATCATGATAACTAGAAAGAGGTGGGGTGAACGCCTCTAAACCTATGAAACCGATAGACCAAAAAACTAGTAAATAAAACATGAGAAATCAAGTTGGCGTACCAGTAAACCCCGCAGGAGGAAGTGCTCGTTGCTTGGGAGGATCCATGGCAGCACCTTCCATCCCGACGTCTTTCTCTGCAATCCCATTGATCTTGTGGTCCAGTTCCGTGAGTTGCCTTTGGAAATCATCCAGCCGTGGGAGAATTTCTTGGTGGGATTTGTTCCTTTCCACAAGGACTTTTCCCATGAGAGTCTTAAGAACCTAGTACAAGTCCACTGTTTTCAAGTAGAGGGTGGATCTGGTTTGATAGGAACCCAGATTAGGAACCCATGAGCCAATATTTGCGTCCACAAATTCGGTGTTGATGAAATGTTGTAAAACTCGTGCATTCACTTCAACCAAGTCCAATGTAGTTTGAATCTCAGGAGGGGTGTGGGATTCATAAGTTTATGCTGTCGGTTCAACAACAACCTAGGTCTGATCGGATAAAGAGCCACCCCTGCGCTTGTGTGTCCGTCAGCGTTGAGACCGACAAGGCATGGAGGGACTGAGAGGGCTAGGGCGAGGCATGAGAATGAGATTGAAGGCATTGAAGGGATGGAGAGAAAAATGAAAGGTGGCAGAGTGCAGACTAGGGGTCGAGAGATGGAAATTAAGGATAGAGATAAGTGATGAGAAACCAACTGGTAAACGAGGTGAGACCCGGATATAAATGGCCCAGGGAGAATACAATCATGGAGGAGACAATATGGTGTCGTCTGGCGCCATTACAAACATTGAGTGCAGAGGATTCTAGAAATGCAAAACCAGAACGAGGTGAATGAAGGCATAATGTGGTGAGTACGCTTGCATATTGGGTATTGAAGACGAGAGCTCAACCATTAAGATGAGGCGACGACGGTCGAGGATCTGGGTGGGCATGGGGGGTTGTCGGGTTGACATGTGCAGGCAGGTCCCGAGTCTCTCCATTTGACTCGATGTGCCTCCCTGTCACCTGATCCGGGTTGGAAATATCAGCTTGGGAAAGGGCTATGTAGTTCTCAAAGAGAGGGGAGGTTGATAAGGGGTCCTAGAACCTTTCATTTTGATGAAATTATTTGAGGGCCCCCACATTAGCTAAACAATATGCAACTTTATTGGTAGTTCTCTTGACATGAGATGGGACAATGAATTCAATCTAGGAGATAAGGTGATGAATGTGCTAAAGGCTGCTTTCCAGGTGCCAACTTTTGGAGATCTTGGCTATAGGGGAGCCATTTTGGAGGTTCTTGAGCATGTGAATGATTATTTGAGAATCCCCTTCCATGATAAGTTTATGAAAGCGTTCACGGGCAACTATGATGAGGCCTTGCTCAAGAGATTGGATTTCGACATAATTGTTGGTTGTTTAATGAATTTAGAGAAGATCCAGATGAGGTCTCCTCGATCACTGTGAAAAACACCTCTGAGACCACTTGAGCCACGATTACCTTTTGAGGCAATATCAAAGTTTATTCTAAGAAATATAAGGGGAGGAGGATCCCAGTGAGAAGGAGCATCCAAGTGAGGTTGGGGTAAGAAAACATTGTAATTCACCTAGAGACATCTTAAACTGAGTTCTTGAAGGATGTGATTTTCCTAAGTTGTGCCTTGCCATTCCTCCTATGTCTAGGAGGTAGAGAGAGGGGTTTCTTTGATGTGAGATTTGATGTTCCTCCAGATGTCATCGATCCCCAAGTGTTTGCTATTGAATATTTTGTGATTTTGTTCCTTCCATACTTCCCACAGCGTGAAGCCCAAAAGAAGTTGCCATGCTCTGTTGAGAATGGGGCTCAAGAAGACATAATCCCTCCAGTTATCTATGGTTTCATTTAAGTTTTCCCTGTTGTGATTTGTAGTGTGGAAGTTCAAGGCTCCTTGATCCCACAACCTTGAGGATATTGCACAACTATTGAGCAGGTATTCCATTCTTTCCCCCTCAGTGTAGAAAATATGACATAGTCCTAGGCCGACAAATCCTCTTTTGATTAAGTTGTCATAGTGGGGATTTTTTGGTTGGCAAGAATCCCAAGGAAGAATGAAACTTTAGGTCAGAGATTTTGTTTCCAAATTTTAATCCATAGGGGTTATTGTTGGCAATCTGCCAAGTTAGTTGCTAACCTATAGACCTCTTTGAGCATGAAGAATCTTGAAGGTTTATATCCCCACCATAAGCTCTCTGCCCCATTTTTCACTTTTATTTTTTTATGTTTGTAAGTTCCTGCCAAATTTTTTCCCAATCAAGGTCAGGGGGTATAGATTTCCAGTGATCTTTAGGGAGCCAGGATCTCCATTGTTCACCTGGTTTTTAGACTAGTCAGTATTGATCAATAGTAGTCCTTCCTTGGTTTATCATAATTATACGTATTTGTTGAAGAACATATTTATCATATTTAGCCAGGGGTGTTCTATCAGGCATCATCCCAAAACAGAGTGAACTGACCATTTCAAACCTCTCATAAATTAGGTTTGGCGATGATGTGTTTGTTGGCCCACACTGAGTTCCAAATGATTGAGCCAGGGAAATTTCCCTTGAGGTGGATGAGATCTTGATGATTGATGGTGGTGAATATTTTATGTACCAGAAACTGCTTCAGAGAGCGTCCCCATTTTTAAGCCAATTCCACCACGTCTTAATGCCCAAGGCCATGCCAAGGATTTTAGGGTCTCTAAGGCCTAGTCCACCAAATAGCTTGGGATAACAAAGTTTGTCCCAGGAAACAAGGGCCCACTTTTGTTACTTGGTGGTGATTCCCTAGAGAAAGGACCATTGGAGGTTGGAGATAACCTTGAAAACATATTTGGGAGTATCTAAGGATAAGAAGAGATAGAGGGGAATAACTTGAAGAATAGATTTCAAGAGCACCAGCCAGCTAGGAGAGTTGAGACATTTGAAGGTCCAACAAGCTAGCTTTTGATCCATTCTAGTGAGAAGATCCTCTGAGGAGGAGTTGTAAAGAGCATTATCCACCAGGGGTGCTCCGAAATATTTGGACGGAAGGGAGATCCTTTGGAAGCCAATAATTCTAGAAATACGAGTCTGCGCAACAAGGGGAGTATTAAAGAAAAAAAAATAGAAATTTATCTTGATTGATGGATGTACTTGAGGCTTCCATGAAGTCAAAGAGGACTTGGTTGATGGCCTTAGCTTCACACATTGATGGAGTTCCCATGAGCATTGTATCATCAACAAATTGTTGATGTGAGATGGGAATATCTTCTCCATGGAGTTGCAACCCTCTGATCTCGTTATCCAAAACCACATCTTTAAGGGCTCTCCCTAGGCCTTCAACCATTAGGATGAAGAGAAAGGGAGAGAGGGGATCACCTCGTTGAATCCCCGAGATGGCGCAAAGATAACATAGGGTGAGCTATTGACAAGGATAGAGAAAAAGGTCGAGGAGGTGAGGGATAAAATCCATTTGATCCATTGAGCAGAGAAATCGAAGGCTAATAGGACTTGCTAGATGTACTGCCAACTGAGTTTGTTGAAAGCTTTGGACATATCAAGTTTGATGAGCATACCAGGGGATTTGGTGATTTTGAGGGAGTGGATGACTTCATGAGCTATAATGATGCCATCAAGGATTTGATGCCCCTTTACGTAACCAATTTTCTCGCTGGAGATAAGGGAGGGGAGGAGTGTTTTTAAGCGATTAGGTATAACTTTGGTTGTGATCTTATAGATAATTTTTAGAAAATATTGGTAACTTATAGAGTAAAATAATTTTATCCCATATTAGAATTTAGGTGAATAATTAAAAAAATAAAGAAATTAACAAATTATTATTAGAAGAAAACAAGACAAATCATGAAGTTTAACCTCTAAAGTTCTCCTCAACTATAATCCAACCCTAGAAAGCTTGGATATAATTTGTTACCATGGAAGCCAAATATTGAAAACAAAAATTGAAATTCATTATTATTAATGAATTTGTTTTCATATTTAATAATTTAAACTTAATTAAATACATTTAATTAATTGTATTTTTTTTTAAATAATAAAAATTATTAAATATAACTATTATAAATTTAATCAACAATTATTATAACTTTATCACTAAAATAGATGAAAAATTAACATTTCATAGGAGTAATTATTCGAATTGATTTTTTCATTCAGTAACCAAATCAAATATTTGCCTACATTTTAATACAAAACTAATTAAATACATTATTAATCATACTTTTTTAATAGAAGATTCATAAAGTTAGTAATAGATTAAAAATTTGTAAAACCATATAGATCAAAATTTATTATTACTCTTTCTATTTAATATTTTAAATCTAATTAAATAAATTTCATATACTATAATAGTTGGATAATATAAATTAATAAAATCTTTGGAAAAATAAATATTAATAAAATATAATAATTGTGATTTTATTAAACAATTATATTATAACTCTGTCTTGTAATATTTGAATAATATTTTTTTTTTAAATAACATTATTATTACATCATCATATTTGTTATTAGTGAATAATTATATTATAATGTTATTATTACAATATATGAAAAATACATAATTATTCAAATCATAATCATTTCACTCATCATATTTAAATATTTTTGTTTCTAAATGCACTTGATCAATATATTGTATCTTGTTATACAACAAACAATTAACCTTAAAGAAGAGTTAAACATTATATGGAAATTATAAATTTAAATGAGTGATGCATCTCAAATTTAATTTAAAAACAAAGAAATCATTAATAATGTTCATCATTATCATACTCATAATACATTTTATAAATCAAACAACAACAACCACGATATTATATGAAAAACATAATATACATACATATCAATATACATGTCAAACATACATCTCAATAAAATCTACAATAAACATGTCATATATACATCTAAAGTCAAATATAAAACAATCAATATACATGTCAATCAATACCACAACTAGCTAGGTCCACCATTAGAGCCAAATGCATCAGTGTCTTTGCTACTAGAGGCAGAGGGTCTATCAATAGCTATGTTAGAAATAAATGACAATAATACATCAGTGTCAAATGTGTCTCCATCAATATCAACTTGTGTAGTAGCACCCGATGTGAACATAGTGTCTAAAGCATCAAAACCTTCTAACACATGTGGAGGAGGAGGAGGATCCATGGATGATGACACATGTGGAGGCAAAGGACAAATATCGGTGGATGGTGACACAAGTGGAGGAGGAGGAGGATTGGTGGATGGTGACGCATGTGCAGGAGAAGCTAGAGGATCGGTGGATGGTGTAGACACATGTGGATGGGGAGGAGGATGAGGAAGAGGAGGATGGTGCAGCCACATGTGGAGGGGAAGGCGCAGGAAGAACGATGGATGGTACAAATACATGTCAAGGGGGAGGAGGAGGAGGAGGATAAGATGTGGATGGTGCAGAAACATATGGAGGGGAAGTAGGAGGATCATTGGATGGTGCAGACACATGTGGAGAAGAAGCATGATCAAGACGAGGAGGACCATGTGGTGGAGTAGAGGACGCAGATCTATCTGGTGATGAGGTAGATGGAGTAGAATCATGAGCAACATGAGCATGATCCCTCAACCACTCAATGAGGTTGACAACAATGACAATATGATGCATCAGTGATGTCATGTCATGAGGTAGATTTGTCCATATCGTAGACAACTCTGGTACCCATAATATTTCTTGAGCCAATGCAGGTACCACTCCATGACTAACCATAACACCACCTCTATCTGGACTCTCTGATTCAACCTACATGGGATGCAGGTTTTGTGTACTATAGGTTGCTCTTCTGCCTCCTACATATCCTTATCATGTTGGGGAGGCTCATCCCCAACATATGTGCCAATATATGCAAAACAATAGATAATAATAATAAGATAATTGAAACAAAATGTTACAATAAATTATGTGTGCATTAAATAAGACATAAAAATATGCAACTAGATTTATCAAAACATAACGATAATACTACCTTTCTCATCTGGTGGTTCAGATATTGTAAATATGATGTTTGGACATCCTCTCCAATCCATCCTTGCATACAAGCATTGTACAACATCGAGGACGAGATTGTCCTCTTTAGCCCAAAAATCACATACCTCCCTACTGACCAGAGTACATGACCAGTCCAATGCGCCCCTCTTGGTTGAGTGGCATGAACCCTCTCAAAAAATAATGTAAATAAATATGACGCAAATGGGAAGAATCTCCTCCCAGATAAAATGACGCAACAACGATCCAACACAAAACAAAATTGTCTCAAAAAAATCTTCATCCACCTAATTAATTGGGGCCTCTATAATAAACTATATACATAATACATCAAATGGAAACTAATGTTCTTCCCATCAGAGGTAAATTTTGACAATGAAGTGATAATAAAACACAAGCACTTAACCTCCTCTCTATGAAATGAACTCATCCGCATCTGACCACCATAAACCTAGATTCCCGAAGCATAACTATTGTTCACAATGACATATATCCCATATGTCAGTTGGGTTTCTCCTGCAACACTAAGTTGTAGAACAGGGAGTTGGGGCCAAACATCCCCCCTTCTAGACAACCCAATGATGAAATAAACATCCTCCTCCGTGGGTCAATACCATTGGTCGGGACCGGCTTTGAATGGATTTTGATCATGATCCCAACAACGAATCAACTCCTTATAAAACTTAAGGAGACTAACATCCAACAAAAGGGCACGTGTTTGTGATGTAATAGGGCAAACAAATAGCTCCCTTTCCCTCTCTCGGGCCTCCCACTCACATATAAAGTTGTAAGTTTCAACCTGTTGTTATTGTTGCTAATCCTCTTGTCGTCGTCGTCTCCGATTCACATATAAATATTTTTAGGCACATATATATAGATAGAATGAATTGAATTATAAAACACACACACATATAAATAATTTGTATTTAAAAAAAACTAAAATTAATTTATGTTTTAAAAATAATTTAGAAAAGTAAATTTTGTGCTTGCAACAAGACCAATGCTATATATTGATATAAAAAACACCGCCAAACAGTGTTGTTGCTATCATGCATCAGTGCTCCACATTTTTTGTCGCACTGACACTGATTTTAGCGGTGCGCCCCATAAGACCCACCGCATTGTTATGTTGTATAGAGCACCAACAATAGGGCATCCAAACCGACATCCCGATATGCCAAGTCGTTAAATATTTACCCAATGTGGTTGCTTTAACAACATCAATGCATTTTCTTAACATGGACGCACCACTACGCTAAATTTTACGAACTGTAAACTTAGTGGTGCGCTTGGTCCACATGAACGCACCAATGATCCCGCATTCTCAAAGCATTAGCATGTTGTTTAGTGGCGCAGTGCCAAGTCATTCAATATTTTCTCGTTGTGGTTCATTGAACCACACTGGTGCATTTTGTTGACATGGACACACTACTATGCTAAATTTTATGGGCTCTAAGCTCAGTGGTGCACTTTGTAAAATTGAAAGAATCGGTGCACCATTGTTCCCAGAGCACTCGCATGTTGCTCGGTGGTGTGTTGTCTTCTATAACACATCGATGACAGGGTATCACTAAAGACGTACCACTATGTTTAATTTTTATAATTTATCGCAGTGCTTTTCTTCAAACAACACTACTGCGTATGGCTAGAGTTTACGCACCTGTGCATACAGGTAGATTTTATGCACCGGTGGACCACTTATATTGTTGCACTGGCACACATTTTAGTGGTGCATCCGATAATATGCACCATGTTGTTAGATTGTGAAATATTTTTCCCGATGTAGTGCTCTTTAAAACATCGGTGGATGCGTTGGACCTAGAGGCACTACTAGGTTAAATTATTTTATTGCAAATTAAGCGGTGTGATGCATTAATATGAACACATTGGTGCTACTGTGTTATTGGAGCACCGGGATTTTTTCTAGCGGTGCGTTGTTTTGTGTAGAGCACTGGAAATGGGGTGTTTAACAAGACACCCCGCTATGTAAAGTGGTTCATTATATTTCCTGGTGCGGTTCTTTTAACAACACMTGTGCATCTGGTTAAAATGGACACACTGCTACACTAAATTTTATGAAATGTAAGCTTAGAGGTGCACTTTCTTAAATGAAACACGCCRGTGCTCCRGTGTTCCCAGAGCATCGACCTATTTGTTAGCGGTACATTGTCTTTTGTAAGGCACCRATAACAAAATGTCACAATTTAGACGCACTACTATGTTTATTTTTAAATTAATCGTAGTGATTTTATTTGAACAACACCGATGTGTACGGTTAGAGTATATGYATGGGGGGTAGTGCTTATTGTGCATTAACGCACARGAAGCACYRCTTYGGGGCAAGCCGAAGTGTTCAGGAACACTGCGTGGAATTGGAAAAAACAAAGAAAAAACCACTGAATTTCAAATTTGAATCAGATAAAAATGCAAATAGGAAGGTCATAAACAATTTACYTGGACACTTATTCCCTGAGGAGGCATGGTTCCACCTTTGAGAGGAAATGAACATTTGTGGTAATTTCCAAAAAATGGAAATGTGTGGAAACTACCAGTGGAGTCATAGAACTCGTTGTAGAGTACCAAAAAATGGACGTCCTTGGAAGGGGAGTGAGCACTGCGGCTTGCTTGAGAGTTTGGAAGCACAATATGATGTGTAATAATACAAATTGGGTTGGTAATTTTTTTTATTTACCCTGTCGTGGTGTGTGACGACAAAAAGAAATAAAAATTATTAATAATAAAAATAAATTATAAATTATAAAATTTTATCATTACATTAATAACAATTAATAAAGTAATTTATCATTACATTAACACAACCATTTAATTAATAATTTATTGAAACCCTAAAACTCTTTAATTTGAAACACTTCTAGATTTTTAGAGCTGACCCTAGTCTTCTGACTTCTCCACCTCTCGCTAATTCACTATTTATCTATGCTCTTCAGATTTATCTTTACCCAGGCTTAGATGTCCCGATGACGGGTCTTAATATGGACTCGAAATGTCGACCTCTGATAATCAATACCATGGATCCTCCAAATCCACAAAACAAACCACCCCACAAAAATCTTAATGTTCAGACATGGAGACACATCGAGTTATAATGTTCAACAACACCAAGTGCTTTATTCAATGCTTATTTTTTATTATTATAACATATAATGGTGCCTCTAACAAGTTAAGCACTAGGACAACATTATTTATATGCGCACCAGGGCATATGTTCCTTATAGGTGCACTGGTAAAAAGACCTTTGCAAAAACTTACGATCGCCCGCCTCCATTATAAACATAGAAAGGATTATTTTTTGGGGGAGGTTCCATAAAAACATTTGCTACAAGGTCTCATTGTAGTGGTGTGTGTGTGTGTGTGTGTGTTTACTCTTAGATTACTATTATTATCACAAATTGTGTAAATGTTTTTTTTTGTTGTTGAGTAAATTTTTTATATTTAACATAATATATACATAATACAAAATGTGGGGAGGTTAGTTTAGCTTTCCCTTGTAGAGTTTAAAAAAAATATGGCCCAATGATAACGAAGCATTAGAGGTGTCCATTACTGAAGAAAACATTGTTTCAACTAGATCGAAGTATCTAAAGTTCCAAACTAGGATACCATTATTTCAATTTTATTAAAACACCTCTTGATGATGAGCAAAGCTTAGTACATTTGCTAACAAAACCATGGAAAAAAAAGGAGAGCCAAAAAGGACATTATGAGAAGAGTTGTTGCCTATTGTTAAACCATGATGGAGGACTTCTTCATCCCCTCTTTTCTCTGCCTCTCCACTTCATTCCCCCACTTCAAATTTCATTTTAACCATAAGCAATTAAGCAAGAGATCAAGGGTATGTTTGATGATGTTTTCTTAGTGTTCAAGGTTTTCCACAATTTGGGCTAGCATGTTTTTAGCTTTTGGTAGTTAACAGTAAGTAGAGTGTGGGAAATTTTGAACCTTCTACTTCATTTGCACCTTTCCAACAGTTTTCCTTTAGTAATATCGATTGAGAGAGGCTTAGAAGTTTGTTGTTTCCTTGCACGCCAATGACATGATTAATGTTGCATGCCACAACATCAATTGTTGAAGTGAGAGGTCCTCTGCCAACATGGAAAAGAATGATCAAATAAATTATCATCGATCCCATTCAGTTCACCATTATTATTTTTTCATGCAATCATTTGATTAATCTTTTCTAACATCTGATGAGAACAATTTTGGGAGTATAATTTCGTGAAATCTTTAAATGTGGCAATGGGTTATGTTACATCCACATTACCTGCCTTAGAATCCAAATAAAATTAATGATATTCTTGTATTTTTTTTTCTAATTAATCCAACCTACTAAGAATATCATTGTTTTGGTTTCCTTTCAATTCTACAAGACAAACCACAATCTCTTTGATATGCCAATATAAACCTACTATCTTGAAATAATTTGTTTCTCTACTCGAAAACCTGGTGTCATGAATACAAGGAGTGATTTCTTCATCCACTCTATCACTTAGAGTAAGCCTCACTTCAACCAAACTTCTATTCCTTCCACCACTTCCTTGACCTTTTTGGAAAACTATTTCTAATATGCTGCAGGAAGAGATTTTTCTTGTGGCTCCTTTTACTTGGCTTGAGATGGTACAACTCTTGACTACATATGTTCTCTACATTGACACAAGAATCCACACCTAACCACCTTACCAGATTCCATTTCCACCATTGAGACATCTTTCTTCTTCATGATTGACGTAAAATCCAAACTATCACATGTTAGACAACCCTATAGCTCCAACCAATTGGAAGCAAATGCAAAACCAATAATGCTCGTTGTAGAGATCCAATAAAGCATCCCCACAGAACCAATTATATTCTCTAAAGGGTTCCAATGAAGAAACATTGTAACACCAGTAGATAAGAAGTTAAGGTTGCATTTCCCCTTACAAATCATAATTTGAATGACTCCAAAACAACCTTTCATTCTCCATTATGGGTAGATTAATTATTTGGTCTAACTTGCTTTGCTCCATTAAACCCTCTCATACAATCATGATTGAGAATGAGGTGGAAGGATGCAACCACGATGGCTCAAATATATACTCATTCCCTCCCCCACTTGTCCCTAACATCCCATCCGAGGGATATTGATTTTGATCTTATTGTTCATGTATATCACGGATTTTCAGATCATGTCGATGTTGACATTTTTCGATTTATAAAACGTACTTTGTGTATGTTAATGATTAGCATTATTAATGATTTCTCTATTTTTAAATTAAATTTGAGATGCCATATAATGTTTGACTCTTTTTCAAGGTGAATTTTTTTTGTCTATGAAGATACAATGTGTTAATTAAATATGTTTATACACTTGATTAAATGATTCAATTAATGATTGCACAATTTGATTTATTTTTTTAAATCATTTTTTTTATTAATAAAAATTTTCAATTTATTATGCCCTCGTAGGTACATATAGTATCCAATTTGATCTATTAATCGATTCATACAATGATGCAAATTTTCCTACAGGCTAAAGCATGTGAGGGGTTGGACCTTAGTTTATTAAAGTGTTTATTTTTTGGAAATTCTATATTCAAATTTTGATTGGGCATTGGATGTTGATTTCATCCTTAGTCTTTGGAGACAGAGGCAGTGATGGTGGATGGAGGTCGTCATTGTATTGGGTGTATTGACTTCCCTATAGGTAGCATTGAGTACTCTGCAAGGCTTGTCTAGTGGTGGCAAGGCACATTCAATAGATGTTTTCTACTAGGTGCTCACATACAAAGAAGAGCCATCCAAACATTTGATTGAGAATGAATTATGTATTGGTTATGAGTGTATGTTGGAGTATCAAGGGTAATTGAACAATTTGTAGGTATCTATGTTGTTTTACATCCCTTGTTTTATAAATAGTAGAACAACAATCATTAATGCAAATTTGGGGTCTAAAACGGGCCTCCTAAAGAAAATAGTAAAATAGTAAAAACACATGCTACATTACACTAATCACATGCCATGTCACATTAAGTTAGAGGTGTTATCTGGTGATGGTCAATCTATGTTGTCTCATTCATGATAGTTGCCAAGTAAGTTGGATTGGTGTAAAGTTAAAGGATGAGAGTTAAAAATAATAATGAAAAGTTTAGTTTCTTGTGCACATACAATAAATGATGTAGTGACAAAACATTTAAATTTGTATCATATTTTTTTTTCTCAAAGAAAAAAGTGTAAATTTTATTTCATCCGTCAGAGAAAAGAATTTTACATTATGCATATACATGTCTCCATGTATTTGAGTGCCAATACCATAGACCTTTCAAAAAGGGCACAAGATCCTATCAAAAAATGTAAGTCTCCCTTCGATCTTGAGAGGTAAGTAGGGTTGCTGGAAGTGACCAACTTACATAGCTAAAGTACCCAGATAATATCTTGCCCTCTTCTCGAGAGGAATATACAACAACAACAAAATTATACAAAAATATAATCCAGTAACGGGAAACGACCAGTAGTGGAATCACTATCCTTGAGTTGAAGGAGATCCACAGGACCAAAAGTACCAAAGGAAAATAAGACTAAAAAGAAACACAGTTAAATCAGAGGGGTTTGCCCCGAGCCTACTGCATATGGAATTGGACCAACTGAAGTCATTGAACCATTTCGATACTCTATACATTTCCACTGCCCCTGAGCAATCTGCAGGCCTTTCTTAGAGAGGTCATCCACCTCCCTATTTCTTTCCCTGTAGACATGCCAAATGAAATATGCATCAAAAGCAATAAGAATTCTAAAGATTTCATCAATGAGAGGAGAAAGAAGAATGTTATGGCATCCCTGGGATTTCTAGATCCAACTGATAACTAGCAAAGAGTCTCCAAAAATAGGTAGAGAGGAAATATTTTTATCCACACAAAAAGGAGAAGGAGTTTAAGTGCCAATATTTTCGCGCGATTGTTTATACCCGGCCCAAGACCCATAGAGATTTTAAAATAAAAATTTTGTGTGAGGAAGAGGATTTCTCCTCCTCCATGACTTTGTCCATTGTTCTGAGAGGCCCTATCAAAAAAATCCCATGGCTAACTCTGGTCAATAACTTCTTCAAGAATTTGCCTCGGGCTTCTCACCTCTTTCTCTTGGGGGAAATGTGTCAGAATGTTGATCCTTTGGGCTACTACAAGTTTAGGAAGGGACAACTTTTCTTTGAAAATTTCCGCATTTATGGCAAGCCAAATTCCCCAAATTAGAATCAAATTCATCACTTTTATACCTTTAAGTGTGGGAATCGACATCAAATCTTTCCAAGCTCCCTCGACTGAGTCTCCTTCCCATCGAAAATCAAGCTCTAAGATTTTGGAGCAGTCCTTCCAACTTTGGCGAGAAAAAACACAGTTTATGAAGAGATGATTGATAAACTCTTCGTCATTCTTACAGAGAGCGCACCAACCTGGCCCTTCCACCTTACGTTTTTTCATTCTATACCACGTGGGGACCCTTTTTTTTATCAAACACCACATGAAAATTTTTGCCTTTAGGGGGCATTTGACCTTCCATATCCCTTTCCACCACCAACAAGGTTCTTGTTATTGGAGCTCAATGATAAGATGTGAATATCCCAGCTTAGATGAATAATCCCCGAACGGTGAAAGCTGCCACACCAATTCATCCTCCATATCAGAGATTCAAATGTGTTCCCTTCGAAGGGCTTCAATGTATCGGTCCCAAACTTCATTGAAGAGGTTTCCTAGCCCCACCTGAGCCACATTCTTCCAGCCTTGTCCCCAAATGTTTGTTCTTTCTAAATTTGACACTTGGTTTAGATAGTGGATACAGTTGTCATTCAAAATATGTATACATTCTTTTGGAAGACTATGATATTTATATCATATTTTATTTAGAATGACTCGTAATTGATTAAATATGTCGTCACCTTTTTTATATTTAATAAATTTAAAACTCTTAAATAACTAAAATTATAATTAGATAATATAATTATAATAATGCTAAAAAAAATTCAAAAAATAACTATACAATAATATATAATTGTTATAGATATATAATAATTGTTGTTATATAATATATAATGACATAGCCTAAATGTTTTTGGGAAGGGAAATCAACTTTTTTTTTCCTAAAATCTAGAAATAATAATTTTGGATTGATAAAATTGTTGATATCAATTGTTATCATTGCAAAATCAAGTTGTAGTAGGGGTATTTGAGGATGTTGAATCCATTTCTATATTAAAAACAA
>ML793264.1:398922-433614 GCA_009831015.1 Picea engelmannii | reverse complement strand
TATATGAAATTATCTCTTTTTCAAGGCGTTGAGTACTTTTTCTGAGGTTTTTCTATGCTATATTGATATTTGGTTCCTAACAACCCATGGTATCAAAAGTCAATTGTAGTTGTAATAAGCCAATATTTTTGGCCCGGAATGAAGACAGATTGGCTAATTACATAGTCATGTGTCTAGAATGCCAGGAAGTGAAGAATGAACATAGACATCCAGATGGGTTGTTACAACCATTGCCCATTCCATAATGGAAGTGGAAGGTAGTCACAGTGGAGTTTATTACAAAGTTGCCTAGAACAATGAAGAAACATGATTCCATCATGGTAGGGGTGGATAAATTAACTAAGGCAACACATTTTATTCCAGTGAATACTACACACAAGGCAACAAATATTGCAAAAATCTACCTGAAAGTAGTTGCTAGGCTACATGGGGTGCCTAAGGAAAAGTTTCAGACAAAGATTCAAAGTTTACATCCAATTTTAGGAAAGGTTTGTTCAAAGGATTTGGGACAAATATAAATATTAGTACAACATATCACCCAGAGTCAAATGGGAAAAGAAAGAGGACCGGGGCCCAGAGTCAAATGGGAAAAGAAAGAGGACCGGGGCCCAGAGTCAAATGGGAAAAGAAAGAGGACCGGTCGAATAATTGAGAACATTCTCAAAATCTATGTGATGGACCAACCATCAAAGTGAGAGGATTATATCCACTTAGTGGAATTTGCTTATAATAATGGGTATCAAGCCTCATTAAAAATGAGCCCATTTGAAGCATTGTATGATAGAAAGTGTAACACACCGATGAGTTGGGATAATCCAACAAACAGAGCAATTATTGGGACAAATTTGTTTAAGGAAATGGAAGAGCAAATGACAAAGATCAAGAAGAATTTAAAAGTTGCCTAGGATAGGCAAAAAATTTATGCAGACAAGAACATAATTTTCAAATTTCTTGGGAACAAATCCACAGGGATGGTAAAGGTTCAATGGACCTACTACAGTCCCGAAGATGCAACATGGGAGCATGAAGAAAACATGTGGGAAGAATACTGACAATTTTTTGACAATTTTGAAGAAAACAAAACATAAGGATGCAAGACTCCATTTTGAGCAACTAGAGTTATGGAATGACATGTCAGAGTCCTAGCTAACCTACGGTAGGGGCCCTGATAAAATAATGGTATAGGCCGATGGAATGAGAGCAGTGGAGGGGATACATTCCTTAGGTCAACTAGTTGAGAGGAACTTAATATTTTGATTGGAACTACTGCTAGAGTTGTAAAATTGCAGAATTTTTATTTCTTAGTATTATGATGTAAATTTGTAAATGTATATCGACATAGTGTGCACCAAGGATGGCACAAAATTTTAGGGGAGGGGGAATGTAACATCCCCATTTTAATTAATGCTTAATGTAGATATAGTGTGTGGCCATGACCAAGCGATGTATATGCGAATTGTATTTCTAAATCTTAATAATAAAATGTGATGCCAACTGCCGGGGGACATGGATAGAGATGGGGGTTGATTAATCCACAAGAGAGGGGGGGGGTCTAAGAGAATGTCTAAGATGGTTCCAAGGGGGAATTAAACATGTCTATCAATTCGACCCACTTCCTAAAATATATATTGGTATATGAACCTTCTATTTTGTTGTTAAATGTTCCCAAATCCAATCATTGAATGCATGTAAGAGGGTGGGTGTGAGAAGTCATATCCCATAGTTATTGGGAGCATGGGGGCTGAGTAAAATCAGCTTGGGGAAGAGTTTAAGTCAAGAAAGTAATCCAAAGAGAGAAAATTCATATGGGCAATTACAATAGTTTTAGACAGTCAATGTTTCGCATGAACAACAAGCATATAATAGAAAAGAAGAGCTTTGGAGCTGAAGACTGAAGAGTCAAGTTGTTAGGCCTAAAGAGTGAACTCCTGTGTGAGTTACACTATAACAACAAGTGGTTGTTATTGTTTATCCTGGTAGTTTTCCTAGCAGTGAGCTCCCTTGAGTTTCTCAATAGTGATATTCTTGGTTACATGTGCCAGAGAGACCCTGATAAACAAATGGGACACCCAATGGAATAAGAGTAGTGAAGGGGTAGATTCCTTGGTTTGGGTAGGTCGAGAGGAAGAGAACTAGTGGAAAATTAGGATAGCTATAGGAGAATGTCAGTGGGTTGTGAGATTTTCCGAGCTATGAGTGGACAATGAGAGACCACCCTCTTTTGTGGATTGCTATCCCTAGATCGAGGGTGACTTGATATTGAGATATGGAACAACAAGTCTATGGTTGGGTGGAACTTTCGTCCCAAGCAGTTGGTTGCACAACCATTTTTTAAAGATAAGCATTTTATCTTGTTTCTATGTTGCATTATGCGTTTAATTATTGTGTATTAACTCTGTGTTTGAGAATGGTTTATATGTTGTTGTGTTGAGTTGTTTAAACTACGTTTATATCATTTTTAGCATGTTGTAGATGCATTTAATTATGATATCATATAGTAGTTAAATATGTGTGTACTTCCTAACTGGCAAGCTACGGGAAATTAGTTAGTAGAAAATTTTGTTTTTTATGTGTTTTCTGCATAATAATGATCCACAGTTCCGTTGGGGGTCATTACACTCCAAGTGGAGATTGCCTTTAGTAAGATATAAACCATATTTGTATAGGGCATCAACTTTTGGATTCAATTCTATGTAAACATGAGTAAATGATATCCTATTGAAAAGCCTAGAGTTCTCCTTTAATTTTTCAGTTAGAAAAATTAGATCGAGGTTATGTATTTAAACAAGATCTCGCATCCAATTAATAATTAGAAGTGAATCACCATATACCTGAATATTATTCAAACCATTATCTAGAGAAAGTTTCAACAAAATGTTTAGTGCCATGAACTCCCCAACATTGTTGGTTCCACTTCCAATATTGGCTTTGAACTATAAAGAATGATATTTAGAAAAGTGTAGAATACCCCCCAAGATGCACAAATAATTTGGACCTTGGAAAGCTCCATAAAAAAATCCCTAGGTGGTTTTCTTGTCTATCATTACTTTTCCTAGTTGCCTTATGATTCTAGCTTTAACTGAAGGATTGAAAATATTATATATGGAACAATACCGAGCACAAACTTGAAAAGAGGGAATATACATGATCTCAAATATGATAGAATTTTATGCTAGCCATATTCCCCAACACATAATAAAATGTAGTGCTCTATAAACTTTGCACTCCCTTCTTTAAAACCAATCCTGAAGACATTTATCCAAACACTCCTTCTTCCAAAGATTGTCTATGCCCAACCAATGAGAAACATCTTTCCAAATTTGTTGAGAAAAATAGCAGTCTAAAAACAAATGTGAGGTTGTTTTTGGACCTTGTATACATAGTAAAAAAATGCTTGGGCATTCCTTGTCTCCTTTTTGTATCATTTCCCATGTAAGAACTTTATTTGTTAAAATAAGACACGTGAAAATTCTTGGCTTCACGAGAGCCTTATTCTTCCAAAGTTTTGTCCACCACCATTTTATTTGCTAATCAATATTGGTCCGCGGTGCCTTATAACCCAATGTAGTAGTATAAAACCCTCCTTCCTTGTTTTTGAACCAAACTAAATCATTTGGAACGACTTTCGATCTGATATGTGCTTGCATAGTTATGTCTATGGAACCTTAAGAAAAAAAAAGAACACACACACACACATATATATGATGATGATGATGATGGTTATAACGTGTGTGTGTGTGTGTGTGTGTGTGTGTGTGTGTGTGTGTGTGTGTGCCATAGTTGTGATTATGATGATGTTGATGATGGTTATTGACATCCACTGTGATCAACTTTGGTTTATCAGACCTTAAGAAAAGGTAATGAATTACTTGGTTGCTTTAGAATTTTATTAATGTGCTCGAATCACCATAGTTTTGAAGAGTTAAAAGGTTGTGAAGGTTGGTATTGTAACAAATATTTTGAAATTGATATCTAATCTGGGTGTACACAAGACATTTTGAGAGAAAGTGATTTTTTGGTCAACCCTCTTAATGTCACAAAGATGACAAATTCTATCTTCCCACAACATTTTAGGAATTTTCCAACACCCTGTTTCACTATGGAACTTGTGAGAGTTTGTTCTTATTTTAGTAACGCTGATTTTCTTCTTTACACTAGTTAAAAGAGATAGATACTACTGATCATCTAGATTAGGGTCGATCAGCTCATTATAGTATTTTAATTTTCTCTTATCCTCTAATTCTTTATCCCACCATAATTTCTCATTAAATTTAGATGTAATAATAATTTTAATATTATCATTATTCTGCAAAGTGACCTGTACCTCTATTCCCCATTGATTTAGCCAAGACTTGGCATTTATGTCAACCCCGCTTGAGCTACAAGTGCTTTTGGCCAGAGTTTGAATCAATCTTAGGAAGCCTCTAGTCTTCCATGTTGTTTATCTTTTTCTTGTACATTAGGTACCTAGTCATAACCATGCTTGTAATGGTGGAAATGATTTCTTCTATGAGGAGGATAGGATAGGGTGTATTGCATTTAAATTTAAGATTATAAGTTATAAAACACTTTTGGATTTGCTCTATCTTTCTCCATGATTCTCTAGAGATGTTGGAGCCCCAAAATTCACTCATGGGAATTGATCCTGGGTGGGGAGGATAACACCCATCCTCTCATCCACCTAGGTTACACGTAATTGGTAAGAGGTTAACAATAATTTATTAATTATAATTATTAGTTTTTAGTTAATAATGATCTTATATTTTATAATTAATACTACTTATTACAATTAATAATAATTATAATTGATTAATAATATCAACATTTTTTTTCAGTTGGGTCTAGATCATGTGGTTAGGGAGGAGAAATGTTATCCTCCCCACCTGGGTTCAAATTATGTTTTTGACATGTTTCTCTCTTTGTGAGCCAATTGTTTTTGATGTTGTGAGCCATGAGGAATAACTTACCCTTGCTTATACACTCCTAATTCTACTTGATCACCCACATTTAATTCAACACTTTTTTTTACATGTAACAATGCATGCCACCCTCTAGTCTAAGTTGGCTCACAATGAGTGAACATGTCACAAGTGGGATTTGAACCTCGGTGGGGAGGATAACAATTCTTTCTCTTGACCACCCGAATCAAACCTAATTGACATTTACTTCACCACATACATCTACATCATCCTCTTCTTTACTTGATGTAAGAATTACAATGGGTACATTTTCAAAAATCTCCCCCCCCTAGGTGTATAAGGAACAACAGACCACCAATTTTCATCAGAGACATCAAGATGGAAGAAAACCCATTCATAGTGTTTTCAAAGCATATATGATTTGACCTGAAATGTTGATGTTCCTCTAGGTATTTCAATAGAATACAATTCCTTAACTAGGTCATGTCTAACAAATCTCAGGTTCTATCAAAAAAATCAAACCACTTGCATTTAAAAACCACACACATCTAAAGGATCTGCAATCCAAATCAATTATCTCCTGAATGTTGTCAACATAAACAAGTTGTTATTCTATTGGGTTTGTGTCTCTTGAACTTGCACAACTTGTTTGATCAAATGAAATATGCACTCCACAACCACTTGTTTGTTTTCCATGATCCACATTCTTCACTCTAAATTGGTGACCATATGACAAGTAACAATTGTAATTTGATTGTTAACTTAGTAATCTTTGCTATCATTGAAGTGTGTCAATATTCCTCTTACTAACATAATTTTATTTTAATATTTGTAATATAATAATGATGTTGATAATTGTATATGTTTTCGATATTGGTTATTGGAAAAAAAAATGAATGGTATGTAAGTTATGATGTTGTTTTTGGAAAATTTAATATCATACCTGTACTTTATTTACTTAATAATTTTATAATGTACAAAAACAATATTTTTTTCTAAAGGAAAAAATCCATAATTTTATTTATAGTAAAGAAAAATGCATAGTATATGCCTCCTGGCATTCAAAAATGTGCTCAACAACTATTTAGAGCAAAAACACTATGTTGTTGCCATAATTGTATGGTTTCAATACCAACATTTCAACCTCCTGTAAGGCTAGGCGAGAAGAGACAAGAATGATACCCTAATTTTATATCCTTAGAAGGAAAGCACATTAGACTTCTACTAAGAATCTAAGCATCAATCTATTTTTATGTTATTGCATATATTAAATTTTTATGTATTTTACAACTTTATAATTTTTATACTTTTACTTTTGTGTATGAAATGTAGATTAAAACAAAAAGTTAGTGTAATTAAAAATACAAATGTTAAGATCAAATAACTTAATGAAAAGTAAGTAAACTAAAATATTTAGTTAGTGTTTACAAGAAATACCAAATGCTAAATGAAATTTTATTATGTTTTCTTTTTAATTAATAACATGAAAAGTTAATTAATACAATAAATAAAAGAAAGAAAATAAATAATTGCATTGGAATTAATTAATGAAACAAAATGAATTAGAATTATTTTCGTAGTTTGTGTTTCTTGAATATTGTATTAAAAGAAAATAAAAGGAATAAACCTAAAAAGAAAAGAGTAATAATTCTATAGCCGAAAATTAATCTTTTGTTTATTTGAAACCCCATACACTCATAGATTTTTTTATTCTTTCGAATCCCTGCACAAATTCGAACCATAAGTGACTCTAACTATTCTAGATGGAGTTTATCATCACACAAAGAATAGCCAAGTACAAAAAGAAGATGAAGAAAGACTAAGTGAGACATTGAATGAAACAATGATGGTGAAGCTCAAGGTTGCTATCTGCATACAAGAAAACTAATTAGTATTGATATAATCTAGACTTTTATACAATAGAATTAGAAAATAAACCAGTTACCTTGAGAACACTTTTAAAATTCACCCTTGCTTTGTTCCTTCTTCCACTTTACAGGACGCCCCTGCTATCAACAAATCATCAAATCCCTGACTAAAAATGAATAGAGGATGAATGATTAAAATAATGAACCTCACTCAAATCTCAACATAACTTTCATAAAAAAAAATCCACTTTAGCTAGGTGTTTGCTACATGTTTTATATCGTTTGATGGGAGGTTGCAACAATTAAGGTATTTTTTTTATGGTTAACGAACTGAAGCCCGTACGGGCTAAAACCACTTGGGATATTCCCATTTCATAAAATAATAGTCATGAAATAAAATATATTGTGAAGTCTCGTTAAATTTGTTGTGAAATCTCGTTAAGTATATCTTGTCCACGTGTTGAATTTATGTATAATATTGTCCTCTATTACCATAAACCCCTTCCAATGTACAAAGCACAAATTATATTCTCTAGATTATGCCATACATGATCCATTTCCTGATGAACAGAAGGAATGGCACTAACGAATCTTGACATATGCTTACAACATCTTTGAAAAATGCTACCATACAATATATCAACTTGTACCTCGTGCTCTTGCTTGATTGAGAATGAAGAGAATGTGATCAGCTTCTACAATTGCTTAATACCAAACACCTGGTTGAAACAAATGACCATCCTAAAATTTTGGACTTATTAGCATAATTCGATGAGCTTTCAAGAGTAGCATCTAAATACTCATGGTCTGAAATCAATGGCTTTAGTAATTTACATGGCATTCTAATTCACTTCCAACTTGCACCCAAATCCCTTCGTTGTTTTAACATGATCTGGTGATACGAATTTTTTCTCCCTCAACACGGGGGCAAGAAAAGTTTAAAAGATTGAATGAATATTAGCTCAAGTTTGAATATTATTTCTTAGGATTGCTAAGAATGGCGTCCCATAAGTTTTTGCATTAAATTTCTATGACATATGTTAATCAAGTGGTGAACATATTGATCTTAGCTACCTAGGAAGCCTTGTCTATCGATCAAATTCTGGAAAATATGGAGACATTTCGATCCCGAAGGGTGTGTATGACTAACTAAGAAGGCATAATAAATTTGTCCCTGTTCAATGTTTGATGAAACTAAATAAACATCAAAATCTTAAACTTACAAGATGAAAATAAACTTGAGCAAGAGACACCATTGTAGGATAGCAATCCAAAACTACAAGTGCGACATATTTTGTCACTCGTGGTACATGTGTTAATTGTACACCAAATATATCACTCACAGTCTCCTTCTCGAGATCATGACACTTGTTGACAAATTCATCTTAACTCATGCACGTTCCATTTTTATTCATGCAATCTGTTAGTCCCTAAAGTTGCACTTGACTATGAGAGGGAAAGCTAGGGCATCATCGGGTTATTGCAATAATATTTTAAGGGTATTATGAATAGGTTTTTTAGAGAGTGGTTGAAAGTTGGTTCAAGGATTCAAATAAATATATAACTCAATGTAAAAGAAAGAAAACATCCCACTGATTTAGTAAATGATAGACACCTTAATAGATCAGATAATAATGTAAATAAAGAAGGGAATATATGAGAGTATATAATTTGTCAACTCCATATAGATTTCTTATTTAAAAATATCATTGAGAAACAAGAACATGCACTTGAAGACAATCTTGATAATAAACAAGGACATCAAAGTTTTCGCTGTGTTACTTAAGATCAAGAAATCAAATGCATTGCAATAGAAAAAATGACTTCAAGTAAGAAAAGAAATAGAATAAGATATGAAATAGGGTTTGACCATCAACATGCCTTTGCCATTTAGTATCAATATGGAATATAAACTGTCTTACAATGGATTTTACAATATAGTTCCCTGAATGCCCAACTTATCGACCTTCATACAATCTTTCCTGTGTCTATTTAAAGTACACAAAGTATTCTCGTAGATGCTATTTTCTAGTTTATAGTTTTGCAATAGGATCTTGTCAATGCCTATTTCCTAGGAAAATTATCTCTAACGAGTACTTATAATGCCTATATAGTAGAGGGCTCAACAACCAATCCAAATATAGATTAGGAAATAACCTTACAAAAATTTGCAAATCCCACAAAAATTGGAACCATAACTTGCTAAGTTGTTCCATCCGAGATATCAAAAGTTTCATTTGATCCAAACATTTAGGAATCAAATTGTTCATCTTTACTCCCTAATAAACAACATCGAACAATCAAAACTGAAATAAAATTCTTCATGAACCATCATGGTATGATGACTGCACTAGCCCTGGTGTCTCTCTATTTAAGCTTGGTTGTTAACACACCATTATGCCAATATAGCATGAAATTGGATTCTCTTACCTCTTTAAGAAACACTTTGTGTTCTTTTCTTTTCCTTTTAAATTCCTGTATCTTTTCTTGATGTTTGGCATTCCATTGCTCAACCAAATATTTATTTTTCTTCAATTGCTTTATCATACTCTGTAGCTCCTTTACTCTGTCTTTTTCCTTCCTTGCTTTAACTTTAAATTATGGATATTCCTCTACAAGGGCAGGTAAATTCAGATCTATAGAAGCTTGAGGTTTTCTTAATTTAATCACATGTTTTGAAGATAGTCCAGAACTAAGATCTTCATCCTCCGTGCTATCAGAATATTTGGTTTATGGAAGGTCTTGCATATGGTCTAGTTCTGCAAAAAGATCATCTCTGTTGTCATAAAATGCATTTGTACCTTTAAACACAAATTCAGATATTGAAGCTGATTTTGTGGTTGCTCTGGTCACAGGTCATCTGGAGTACTGAGCAATCTGCTTTCCCTTTTCTTGTTTCTTCCTCAAGTCTTCAGATTCTTTCTCAGTTTTGTGTAAAGAAGATGCCATTGCCTGTTTTTTAATCCCCTTCTTAGAATCCTCTAAATTATCTTCTATAATTATGAGATTCTCCTTCTTGATGGAAGGATGAAACATTTCTTTTGAATTCAATGTAAATTTATTGGCAGCTTTGGTGGAATTCCTCCTAAGGCATTTAGGTACATGTGTTTGATTTTTGCTCTGTTTTTACCCTTTTCATTCTTCTTACCTGTAGCTTGTTGTTTCTATTTGACTGGAGTCTGAACTGGGCTTGTAGTGAAATCCTCATATTCATCAATTTCCCTCTTTATGTCTGGATCAAGATAGATGTCAGTTTCTTCATTCGTTTTAATCTTCTTAGCTCGACTAGTAGTACTTTTCTCGTGATCTTCACCTACAGGAAAATCACCAATTGTTTGTTGGGTTTGCATTTTTCTTTTGCCAGCCTGAGTTACCCTAGCTACATGTGTCTCTTCTTTTATAAAGTCTTCGGTGGCTTGAGGAGTCTATTTCTATTTGGATGGTTTCTTCCCCTTGACAATTTTGGATTTAGTTGACTGTAAATCCAGTTTTAAGGACTGGATTAAAAAATCCCAAGATCTCTAGACTTCATTTAAGGAGAAGACTACTAATGTTCTAATCAAACCCTGATGAAAGAGATTGCCTTTTGTTGTAGCAAGATGAGATTGGACCCTATTATACATCTTGGATAAACTTTTTAACATAAAATAAGGTAAGTTAAGAGTATAATCACCATTTATATGAATCAACATTTTGATATGATAGAGATAAACCAAGGAAAACCTACCTTCACATGTAATGTACCTGTGGATAATTAACAAAGCAGTGTGTCATTCTTTCCTTACCCAACTGTGTGGTATTCCCTTGTTCTAGTTATGGTTTTGCTTCTCTGGAATTAGAAACTTATTTACAAACTCCATGAACACATTCTCCTTCTTCCACCATATTTCCCCATACACTGGCAATCTACAGGCTTTAGCAATAGAATGTTCAGTCACATGCATCAGAAGTTTCCCAACTACAGATTCAAAGCCATCAAAATTCTATGCAAATGCCATCAATATTTGTTCGTCATGCCCCTTGAAGGTTGAGAAAAAGTCAAACCAACCAACATCCTTGAATTTCTTCGCCATCTGAGGGTATGCTTTGAGAAATTTCGTGCCTTCGGGTTCTAGTTTGATTATCTGGCCACTCTTTTTGGGTGCCATACTGCTGATATGATCCTGTAAACAAATATGAGAAGATCGATGGTTGAATCTTCAATTCCCATGGGTTTTTAAGAACTAAAAGTTATCTCTTTGTATACGATCCCTGCACAAATAATCGACATACTAAAATAGAAAGGCGATGATTTCATTCATGATAATCAGACGTATTGATTTGATGCAGGTATGGCAAGTATGCAGGTATGTAGGTATGGGTGTGTGGTTCCTATATGAGACATATATGGTATGTATATATGGACTCCTCCTTACACAAAGTTGAGAATAACTCTAGATAATTCTCATGTGTAACGCAGTGAAAAAGGAGATCTGTAGAGTTGGTCGTGCCTGTGGCTAAGCATAAGGTGAACGTGTGAAATTCCAAAGTGATGGGTGCATCATCATGAGACATAGATGAAGATGATGTATTAACCTCCTCTGAGTAGAGAGTTGATGGTGAAACTCCAGATGACTCTCATGTGTAATGCAGTGGGAAAGAAGATCTATTGAGTGGACATGCCTGTGGACGAGCACAAGTGAACATGATCCTAGTGGGTGAGCACTAGTGAAGAAGTGGGTCTTCTATATAATGTAGTGAGCCATATATATGGACATCCCTATGGATGTGCCCCTAGTGGCTAAGCACTAGTGGGTGTATGAGATCCCTTGCTATATTGTTCAAGAGTCAGACCTGCCTGTAACCCTAATTGTAATGTAAAGGGTGTTGGTTGGCCCCACCTTAATGTAATTGATAATTAATGTAAAAGATAATTAATTTGGTTAATATAAATTATATCATGAGATATAGTGGTTGGCCTTGTTGTGCCAATAGACAATTATGTTGACAGGTCAAGTCTAATATAAGTAAAGGTAAATTCTCCATTAAGGAATCATATCTTTTGTGTGACTTTGGAAATTTCAGCAAGTACACCTTCTTGGGAAAAGTGTGTACCTCTCTTGGGCGCTAGTCTTTTAGGGTTTGCAAGAACCCTCTTGTCTGCTAGGTTTTCTTGGTGGTGAAGGAATATCTCTTGAAGAATATAGCAAAGGATATGGCTGGGTTTTCTTCTCTTGTTGATAAGGGTTTCCCAGAATACTTATTGTGTTCTTGTGCATGGTATTTCTTCTTGTGATCTTGATTGCTGCAACATAATAGGTTATGGTTTAAGATAAATGATAAAAATGGAATGAAATTCATGCTTAACCTTACCTATTGAAAAAATCAACATGGTATCAGAGCATAGGTCTTGAAGAACCCCTGCCCAAGCATTTAAAAAGATAAACCGTCCTCCTTCTACAGTTCTGTACGACCTCTAGGGTTTCTGCAGAAATATGTACAACCCTCATTTGATTATCCTTTTCACCCATTTACAAGTGGACGTTGGAGCTAAAAGTTGGACCAAGCTGTACGACCCTCCTCAGCGCATCTCCAGAGACCTTCAAAATAAAATTCCAAGGATTTTGAGTTTTTGGCCCTAGGTTTTCTAGGGTGCCAAGATTTTTTGCAGAATCCTGATCTTAGGATTTCTGCAACTTCTTGAAGAAACGTTTTCAACTCAAAATGCATTCCTGTGACACTCTCAAAATTTGATTCTTGGCAGTCAGAATCCCAACAAAATCCAAGGTTACTAATCCAACCTAATCATTAGGTTCTCTAAATCCGGTTGGAGAGATTTTGAAGAATCCAAACAAATGAAGAATCGAACTTTAGTAGTAGATAGGCTTGATGGAGCAAGCAACTTCAGCTCCTGGAAATCAAGGCTTTAGGTCACCCTTGAAGAAGATGAACTTTTGGATGTGGTAACTAAAACTTTACCAGATACAACTATCGATGAAGAGAAGAAAATAAGAAAGGAAGAAGATGTCAAAGCAAGAAAATTAATCATCTACTCAGTAAGAGATCATCTCTTACCTCGTATTGTCAACCTAAAGACAACTTATGAAATGTATGAAGAATTAAAAGAAATGCTTGAAAGTGACAACACCCTCAAAGCTCTTACCTTGAAGAGTCAACTTCAAAGTACCAAGATGACGAAAGGTGATATAGTTGCTATCTTCTTTATGAAGATATCAGATATTAAAGAACAAGTAGAAGCCATTGGAGAAATCAAATCCGACAAAGAACTTGTGTTATCCACTCTCAACAACCTTCCAAAACATTGAGAGCCTTTTCTTCAAAGTATCAGTGGAAGAGAAAGTCTTCCAACCTTTGATCGTTTGTGGACAGACTGTACTCAAGAAGAACTTAGACTTGGAAATAGAGGAGTGGAAGACTCCCCTGATGAAAATCATGCTCTTGCACTTCATACAAAGAAAGGAGGAAGATTCAAAAGAAACTTTAGACAAGTATTCAGAGATGAGAAGTCTTCATCAAACCCAGGACAAAATCAAAGAAGACATGTTTCAGAAATTCAGTTCTTCAGATGTCACAAATATGGACACTATGCAAGAAATTGTCTAACCAAGAAGAAGGGAAGACAATATGCTTCTACTGGTGACATTGATCCATATCCACCTCAAAAGAATGAAGATAAGAGAGAGGAGAATTACTTCCTCTAAAAACAAACTCATAACTAAACAACACTAGAAAACCAGGTAAATTAATTGATCTCTAAATTTATAGTTGATTGCATTCTTAATAAATGAAGGGTATCATCCCTAGTATGGGAGTACTCAAGACTTGGACCATTATCCCTGGTACGAGAGTCCAAGCCTTATTTGATTGATTAATATGTTGGTCAAGAAAACATAAAAAGATCTAACAAGCCATCAAAGAAGTTTCCCTACCTTCAGACTTCAGAGAGAGTTACTTGACTCAGAGGGAATCAAAACAAAATAAAAATAAGAAAGAGATAATACCTTCAATAGTTCAAAGGAAGACATACAATATTCCAACAAATTCAGCTACTCCAGTTGATATGACCAAAGATATTACAGAAGGGCATAAAGGGCTTTCTTAGGGTCAACAAAACTCTGCTAGAAGGCAAAGAAACAAGCAAGTCCCTCAAGAGACACCCTGAGAAAGCATAAGAGTTTTTCAAAGCTATCCTTCAGTCTTGATCCATTTCATTCTAAACTATCTTGTCTTGAATAAGCAATAAGAGAAATAGGTATGGAAAAAATACCATAACAGAAGAACTTAAAGTATGATGTATGAAGACATTATTCAAGAGACCAGAAGGGAAGTTTGTGGTAACTTCCAAGTGGATCTATAAGAGCAAGCATGCAGCTAATGGAAGTGTCAAGAAATACAAAGCCAGATCTATAGCCAGAGGATTCTTACAATCATAGGGAGTTTTCTATGATGAGACACTTGATCCAGTAAACTCGATACACTTCCATCCGTGCTAACATCCATGAGTTGAAAGCTATATCAAATGGATGGATCCTTGATAAGTTTAGGTTTCAGCAAGAGTGTTGTTGATCCAAACCTATATTATTATAGTGTTAGTGACGAGAGCCTGATTTTGATGACTTATTCAGAAATCCTTGTTGATGAATAAAAGTAAGCCTTGACTTCTGATTTCGAGATGAAGGAACTAAGTATGATGCACTACTTCCTGGAAGTACGACAGAGAACCAATGAGATTTTCCTTAATCAAGGAAAATATACAATGGGAATATTAAATAAGTCCAGTATGACATAATATAAAAACATTGTGATGGATTTGAAGAAAATGAATGATGATGATTTAGACAAGCTTGATCCACAACTGATTGGATCATTGATGCATATGGTAAAACACCAAACCTGATTCATGCTATGCAATGAAAATGCTCAATCAATCCATGAGCCAACCGAGACAGATTCACTGGATAACAGTAAAGCATGTATTGAGATACACACGAGGAGATATGCATCCAATTGTGAAATAGAGTTTGCAAGGATATGCCTATACAGATTAAGCAGAGAGTACAGTGGATCGGAAGAGCACATCCAATTGTTTTCTTATCGTGAAGTTTTCCATGGTTTCTTTATGCATTAGGAAGCAAAATTTTGTGGCCTTGAGTACCACAGAAGCAGATTATGTAACATCAAGTGTGCGAAGCCATATGGATTCACAAGCTTCTGACATATTTACTTGATCATGAGATGGATCCTATGATGATAACCAAGAGCCGTGTGTAAATCTCTTCGAGAACCCAATGTTTCTTGATGGATAGAAACACATTGAGATGAAATATCATTATATTAGAGATATGATGCAGAGGAAAATAATACACATGCAGTACCTTCCTACACATGGGAATATTGCAGACATCTTCACCAAATTATCTTGGTGAAGAATACTTCCCTAGTTGAGTGGGAGTGTTGATGACTAAAGCCAAGACAAATTTCAAAGTACATCTGTGTGAGACTTGGCATGATGAAGAATGCCTCCCTAGATGAGAGGGAGTGTTGGTGATTATAGTTATGTGAGACATTCTCCAGGACACAAACCTGAGAGAGAGCCCTTGATAAGGGTGTGTGGTTCCTATCTGAGATAGAGATGGAACGTAGAGATGGCCTCCTCCTTACAAAGAGTTGAGAATAAATCCAGATGATTCTCATGTGTAACGCAGTGAGAAAGGAGATCTGCAGAGTTGGATGTGCCCGTGGCTAAGCACAAGGTGAATGTGTGAAATCCCAAAGTGTTGGGTACGTCGTCATGAGACAAAGATGAAGATGATGTATTAGCCTCCTCTGAGCAGAGAGTTGACGATGAAACTCTAGATGACTCTCATGTGTAATGTAATGGGAAAGAAGATATGTTGAGTGGACGTGTCAGTGGATGAGCACAGGTGAACGTGATCCTAGTGGGTAAGCACTAGTGAATAAATGGTTCTTCTGTGTAATTCGGTGAGCTAGAGATATGGACATCCCTAAAGTTGCAATTGACTGTGAGAGGGCAAGCTAGTGCATCATCAGGTTATTGCAATAATATTTTAAGAGTTTTATGAATAGGTTTTTTAGAGAGTGATTGAAAGTTGGTTCAAGGATTCAAATAAATTTATAACTCAATGTAAAAGCAAGAAAACATCCCACTGATTTAGTAAACGATAGACACCTTAATAGATCAGATAATAATGTAAATAAATAAGGGAATATGTGAGAGTATCTAATTTGTCAACTCCATATAGATTTCTTATTTAAAAATATCATTGAGAAACAAGAACATGTACTTGAAGGAAATATTGATAATAAACAAGGACAACAAAGTTTTCACTGTGTTACTTAAGATCAAGAAATCAAATGCATTGCAACATAAAAAATGACTTCAAGTAAGAAAAGAAATATAATAAGATATGAAAGATGATCTGACCATCAACATGCCTTTGCCATTTAGTATCAATATGGAATATAAACTGTCTTAAAATGGATTTTACAAAATAAGTCCATGAATGCCCAACATATCGACCTTCATACAATCTTTCTTGTGTCTATTTAAAGTACACAGAGTATTCCTGTAGATCATGTTTTCTAGTTTACAGTTTTGCAATAGGATCTTGTCAATGCCTATTTCCTAGGAAAATTAGATCTAATGAGAACTTTTAATGTTTATATAGTAGAGGGCTCAACAACCATACCAAATATAGATTATGAAATAGCCTTACAAAAATATACAAATCCCACAAAAAATGGAACCATAACTTGTCGAGTTGTTCCATCCAAGATATCAAAAGTTTCAATTGATCCAAACATTTAGGAATCAAATTGTTCATCTTTACTCCCTGAGCAACATCATTGAACAATCAAAATTGAAACAAAATTCTTCATGAACCATCATGGTATGATGACTGCACTAGCCCTGGTGTCTCTCTGTTTAATCTTGGTTGTTAACACAACATTATGCTAATATAGCCTGAAATTGGATTCTCTTACCTCTTTAAGCAGTGCCTTCTATTCTATTCCTTTCCTTTTAAACTCTTGTATCTTTTCTTGTTGTTTGGCATTCCATTGCTCAACCAAAGATTTATATTTCTTCAATTGCTTTATCATACTCTGCAGCTCCTTTACTCTGTCTTTTTCCTTCCTTGCTTTAACTTTAAATTATGGATATTTCTCTGCAGGGGCAGGTAAATTCAGATCCATAACATCTTGAGGTTTTCTTAATTTAATCACATATTTTGAAGATAGTCCAGAAATAAGATCTTCATACTCGGTGCTATCAGAATATTTGGTTTCTGGAAGGTCTTGCATCTGGTCTGGTTCTGCAAAAAGATCATCTATGTTATCATAAAATGCATTTGTACCTTTAAACACAAATTCCGATATTGAAGCTAGTTTTGTGGTTGCTCTGGTCATAGGTATTCTGGAGTACTAAGCATTATGCTTTCCCTTTTCTTGTTTCTTCCTCAAGTCTGCAGATTCTTTCTCAGTTCTGTGTAAAGAAGATGCCACTTTGTGTTTTTTAATCCCCTTCTTAGAATCCTCTGAATTATCTTCTATAATTATGAGATTCTCCTTCTTGATGGAAGGATGAAACATTGCTTTTGAATTCAATCTAAGTTTATTGGTAGCTCTGGTGGAATTCCTCCTAGGGCATTTAGGTACAAGTTTTTGGTTTTTACTCTGTTTTTTACCCTTTACATTCTTCTTACATGTAGCTTGTTGTTTCTGTTTGATTGGAGTCTGAACTGGGCTTGTAGTGAAATCCTCATATTCATCAATTTCCTTCTTTACATCTGGATCATGATAGATATAATTTTCTTCATTCGTTTTAGGCATCTTAGCTTGACTAGTAGTACCTTTCTCATGATCTTCACCTACAGGAAAATCACCAATTGTTTGTTGGGTTTGCATTTTTCTTTTGCCATCCCGAGTTACCCTAGCTGTAGGTGACTCTTCTTTTATAAAGACTTCGGTGGCTTGAGGAATCTGTTTTTGTTTGGTTGGTTTCTTCCCCTTGACAATTTTGGATTTTGTTGACTATAAATCTGGTTTTAAGGACTAGATTAACCAATCCTAAGATCTATGGACTTCATTTAAGGAGAAGACTACTAATGTTCTAATCAAACCCTGATGAAAGAGAGTGCATTTTGTTGTAGTAGGATGAGATTGGACCCTCTTAGACATCTTGGATAAACTTTTTAACATAAAATAGGGTAAGTTAAGAGGATAGTCACCATTTATATGAATCAACAGTCTAATATGATAGAGAAAAACCAAGGAAAACCTTCCTTGACATGTAATGTACCTGTGGATAATTAGCAAAGCAATGTGCCATTATTTCCTTACCCAACTATGTGGTATTCCCTTGTTCCAGTTAGGGTTTTGCTTCTCTGGAATTAGAAACTGATTTACAAACTCCATGACCACATTCTCCTTCTTCCACCATCTTTCCCCATACACTAGCAATCTGTTGGCTTTAACAATAGAATGTTCAGTCACATGCATCAGAAGTTTCCCAATTACAGATTCGAAGCCATCAAAATTTTGTGCAAACGCCATCAATATATGTTCATCATACCCCTGGAAGGTTGAGACAAGTCGAACCAACAACCATCCTTGAATTTTTGCGCCATCTAAGGGTATTCTTCGAGCAAGTTCGTGCCTTCGGGCTCTAGTCTGATTATCTGGCCACTCTTTTTGGGTGCCATACCGCTGATACGATCTTGTAAACAAATCTAGATTGATGGTTGAATCTTCAATTCCAGTGGGTTGTTAAGAACTAGAAGTTATCTCTTTGTATACAATCCCTGCACAAATAACAAACCTACTAAAATAGAAAGGTGATGATTTCATTCATGATAATCAGACGTGTTGATTTGATGTAGGTATGGCTAGTAGAGCTCAATCCTTTGTATATAGATGTTATTATAAAAATAGAAACCCAAAATAGGTCATAAAGAGGCATGCAGATCCTCTAATCATGATTTGAAATGTTATGACACGATCTGGGCAGGGTGGTGCACGCAAAACAATGATTATTCTTGGCGCTACAGAAATAGCGTTATTCCTGTAGCGCCTTTTCTGACTTGGCAAAATTTGAAAATTCAAATAATGAATCAACAAGTGATGTGACAAAAAAATATGATATCAAATCCTAAACTTTAAAAACCTCAAAAATCATTTAAAAAGTGCAATAAGGATTGAAAAATAATCTTTCAAGCCAAGAGGTAACAATAAATTTTTGACAGAAAATCATAAAAAGGAGGGGACAAGAACTAGGGACACTCACTTAATCAAAAACAAAGTTAGAGACTAACACAATCCACCATATTATAGTAATTTGTTATAGCATGTGTCAAATTACCATATTTTCTTACCGTGCCTGCTAAGTCTCTAGTTCTTTGAAAGTCAAACCCTTCAAGAATCTCTTTCGTGAAAGCCACAAATTTAATGCTTTTAGATGCATCTATAAGTTTCACATCACCTTTAATCAAGTAAATCAATTTCTGGAATCCACATCTAATAAGCCTCAACTTTTGATCCTTGTATCGATTATCTTTTATTGAATGACATACTCATACACTTTCTTTCTCTCAACTATGAAGTCTAGCACATATGCATGGCCTAGTTGTTTATGTCGAGCGATCCATGTTGCATATCCAATTGGTAAGCACTTTATCTCGACTTGGATTTGGTATTGTGCATACAAGCAGTCAACAACTTTCTGTCTAGTGTTGGCCTCGCAATTATCGCGTACAAACTGCTCACGATCATCCAAAATGAGAATTGCGTCATACAATTCAACAAATTTGTTCCCATTTTCAATAGGAGGCACTACTAACACATTTGTTTTAACTTTGTGTGAGTTTGGTTCTAAATATTTCAAGTAGTGATGTTTAAATAATAAGATGGAGATGGCTTCCTAGTCATAGCAAGTGATCATTATGTTTCAGTACAAGATCTCATATTTGAAGTCTGAGTATGTTCTATGCATGCACCTTTGCTTGAACCAACTTCCCCTCTATCCACAACATTTCAAGTCAAAGAAGAAGCAAGAATCTCCTTGTTAAGACTTTGGTTTCTGTGATATCCCATTTGATAGTTCTCTTAGATTTTTTTTAAACATTAATTCTCTCATCTTTCTATGTATGGTGGTAAGATGAACTACCATGGAATAATTAAGTTTTGGAAGGTTTTTTATAACCTCCATTTTCTCAATTTCCTTTGATAAATTCAGTTCAAGAATAGGGTTCAAGCAATTATGCTTGGCTTATAGGTTATATGTTGTCATATTACACCGCATTTTGGAAAATTTTGCAATTAAATATGAAAAATAAACAATATGCTAGCTAAAGGCATAGTTTCCTTCAACATATTAGAGACAATATACTTGTTTTTTGAAAGTGTAACTTCACCTCATTTGAAAAACATAAAAGAAAATAAAATTGAGAAGGGCTCTGAACACATCCAGTTTGTCTATTTTGAAGTGTTGGGAAAGTAGGATGTAGTTATGCAGTATGACAACAAATGGTGATGTAAAAGGGTCCAAAACATATTGTGTCATTGTGTGAATCATGAGTGTAAAGAAATGATAGTGTTAGTAATGTGAGGAGTGGTAAAATGGGCCATATTTAGTGATAGGTCAAGAACCACAACAATTTTGCCGAGTATTTTGTCAACTTCGCCAAGTACCGTGTCAACCTTGTCGAAAAATTGTATAACTGACCAACGACCATTATTGTTATTCATTAGCCAATACTTGTCATAATTTATTCTTGAATAGAATAAAAATCTGAAGACATCATCAAACCATCTAAGGACCGACTATATTGTCAAACTTTAAAATGTGTAGCAACAACTTAGTGAGAGTGTGCAAACACTTTGCGAAAATAATGTGAATTGAGGGGGAGCCTGGCAATGCTTTGTCGACTAAGAACTGTTGACATAAATTGTTGTCAACATATTCTTCATACTTTCCTTTCTTTATACTTATAACAACCGACTGTTTATTTTCTCCAAAAATAACATAAACAATTACATATATCAACATGTTTATTTTCTTGAAAAATTACATAAGCAGTGACATTATAAAAAGTAAAGTTGTGAATAGTCATCATTATTAATACATAAAAATATTCATTATATCTAAGATGCATGAGTAGTGTGACCATCTCAGAGGATGGAAGTAATCCAGGTACCATACCACTACAACAAAACAAGAAATTAGCGCCTAAAATAGCGTTGAAATTTAGTGTTTTTTAATCCATGAATCACACACCTTTTCTGGTGCAAAATGGGGCACAATATAGAATTTTTATAATTGCGCCAAATTTGGCGCCAGAAAAATAACGCCAGTTTTAGCGCCAGGTGTTTCTTCGGGTTTTGCTTCTGATATGCCTTCCAGTTTTGCGTATGTTTTGGCTTCCCATTTTACGTCCAATTTTTCTTCTGATATGGCTTCAAATTTTTCTTCTAGTTTGACGCCAGGAATAGCACTAGGTGTTGCTTCCAGTTTTTCTTCAGATATGCCTTTCAATTTTGTTTCCATTTTGGCTTCTGGTTTTGCTTCCAGTTTTTCTTCTGATATGGCTTCCAATTTTGCTTCCAGTTTGGCTTCTAGTTTTACATCTAGTTTTTCTTTCCGTTTTACTTCTGGTTTGGGTTCCAATTTTTCTTCTGGTGTGGCTTCCAATTTGGCTTCCAATTTGGCTTCCATTGTTGCTTCCTTTCTTGCTTCCAACAATGCTTCTTGTTTTGCTCACAATTATTAATTTAATATATTTTATTTCAATTTAATTAGTTAAATATATCACGTCTCTTAAATAACTTATATGATTATACAGTAAGTCATGTAAATGCATTTGCAATATTTTATAGGATAACGTTTATAAATAATTTTTTAGGGAAACATACATCCATACAAATTAACAACATCATTATACTTATTAAATCTCCATCAAAATATAATCTACAACATCGAGTATATATAAAATAACTAGATAATTATTATAACATGATCATCATTTATAATTAAAACAAGTGAGTCAAATGTATATAATTTAAGTGAATTTGACAACATCCATCACGAGCAGTAAATCAAAACCATCACACGTAATAAATATGCATCCAAAAATCATCAACCACTTTCAATATATAAAAATTGATGAGTCAATATTGATAAGATCATCATCATATATAACTAAAACAAGTGAAAGTCATATATATATGATAGTAGATCAATATCATATGAAAATGATACATGTCCAACATTCGACATAAGTCAAAATGATACATCATGTACAAATGATATAAATAAAAATGATACATCATGTACAAATGATATAAATAAAAATGATAAATTATGTAAGACAAAGTGATACAAGTCAATATGATACATCATGTCCAAACGATATAAGTCAACATGAAACATGTCAAAATGATACAACTCAATAATATGGTACCAGAGGCCGTGAAAATGATACATATGATAGTAACCATGAAAAGAGGCATTATAACAATATATAAAAAATGATCCATGATGTAGTCTATATGATGACGAATGTCACTGGCTGCTACCAACAACTACCTCAACATCATCATCACTATCATGATCATGATAATCATAATCATCATCATCGTCATCTACATCGGTAATGGCATCGATGTTGTATGTATCTGTGTCACCATGAGCATCATCTTCCATCCCAGTATCGAACCCAACATCATGATCTTGATCTATTTGTTGAGGATGATCTGGATGTTCTGGAAGATCCTTGTTCCATAAAAACAAACATTTAGAATGAAAAGTTATTATTTATTTCATGCAATAATTAATTTCTCTATTATATATCTAATATTACAACATATGAAAATAAACGATAATCATATTACATCATACCAAAGTGCACATACGATAATAAAATATCAAATAATTAACAACTAAGATGTCATTCCAATGATGTTAAACATTCAACAATTCTAATAAATGTTAGTAAAGATCATACAAAAATGTTATGCCTAGCCTTGCCTTGACATGCCATGCCTTGCCTTGCATTGACATGCCATGCCTTTCCTTGCCTTGACATGCCATGAATAGCCTTGCCATGCCTTTCCTTGATAAGCCATGCCTTGCCTTGACATGTCTTGCCTTGCTTTGACATGCCATGCCTTATCTTTCCTTGACATTCCATGCCTTTCCTTGAAATTCCTTACCTTGACCTGCCTTTCCATGCCTTTCCCTGACATGCTATGCCTTGCCCTGGCATTCCATGCCTTGACTTGACATGCCATGCCTAGCCTTTCCATGCCTTGCCTTGACAAGCCATGCCTTGCTTGACAAGCCATGCCTTGCCTTGACATGTCTTGCCTCGCCTTGACATGCCATGCCTTGTCTTGCCTTGAAATGTCATGCCTTTCCTTGACATTCCTTGCCTTTCCTTTCCTTGCCATGCCTTTCCTTGACAAGCCATGCATTGCCTTTCCTTGACAAGCCATGCCTTACCTTGACATGTATTTCCTTGCCTTGACATGCCTTGCCTTAACAATCCTTGCCTTGCCTTGACAAGCCATGCCTTTCCTTGACATGTCTTTCCTTGCCTTGACATTCCATGCCTTGCCTTCATAAGCCTTTCCTTGCCTTGACATGCCATGCCTTGCCTTGACATTCCTTTCCATGCCTTTCGATGCCTTTCCCTAACATGTCTTGCCTTGCCTTTCCTTGACAAGCCATGCCTTGCCTTGCCATGTCTTACCTTGCCTTGACATGCCATTCTTTGCTATGCATTGTCATGCCTTACCATGACTTGCCTTTCCATGAATTCCCTTTCCTTGCCATGTCTTTCCTTGACATGCCATGACTTGCCTTGAAATTCCTTGTCTTGCCTTTCCCTGACATGCCTTGTCTCGAATGAACATGTCTTTCCTTGACAAACTTTGCCTTGCATTGACATTCCTTTCCTTGACATGCCATGCCTTACCTTGCCTTGACATTCCATGCCTAGCCTGGCCATGCCTTGCCTTGACAAGCCATGCCTTGCCTTGACATTTCTTGCCTTGCCTTGCCATGCATTGCCTTGCTTTGGCATGCCTTTCCTTGACATTCCATGTCTTTCCTTGACATTCCTTTTCTTGCCTTGCCATGTCTTTCTCTGACATGCCTTGCCTTGAATTAACATGTCTTTCCTTGACAGCCCTTGCCTTGCATTGACATGCCTTTCCTTAACATGCCATGTCTTTCATTGACATGTCTTACCTTGACATGCCATGCCTTGCCTTGCCTTGACATGTCATGTCTAGCCTAGCCATGCATTACCTTGACAAGTTATGCCTTGCCTTGCCTTGACATGTCTTACCTTGCCTTGACATGCCATGCATTTTCATGCCTTACCATAAATTTCCTTGCAATGCCTTGCCTTGCCATGCATTCCCTTGCCTTGCCATGTCTTTCCTTGACATGCCATGCCTTCCCTTGGCATTCCTTGCCTTGCCTTGCCTTGCCTTGCCTTGACATGCCATTCCTATCCTTTCCATGCCTTTCCTTGACATGCCATGCCTTGCCTTGACATGCATTTCCTTGCCTTGACATGCCAAACATGATCAATTGGAAATATTGGGTGACATACATTCATCAATTGAGACTTTCACCAGGGCCAAATGTTTTAGTCTGCAATCCAGAAAACATTATTTTTCAATATGGAAGCATTGAGGTTGTAATAACATACACAAACATTTATGAAGAACTAGATGTTGATGAACAATGCTTATATTGTTCCAGAATGGTTGCATGACATATTCTTGGGATATGGAACCCCAACACTTTACAATGGACCAATGTTCTTGATACTATGTATGTTGTCAATTCTAGGGACACTTTACTTGATGTTGGTCACTTCATAAAAGTTTGAGCAACGACATACACAACAACCACATGGCTGATGTGCATGCCAAATTGGCATGCACAGTAGCCACAGGGCTGTTGTGCATGCCAATTTGGCATGAACAACAACCACAGTGGTTGTTGTGCATGCCAAATTGGTTGATGTGCCAAATTGGCATGCACAACAGCCATACTGGATGTTGTGCATGCCAAATTGGTTGTTGTGCATGCCAATTTGACATGCACAACAACCCTGTGTGTGTTGTGCATGCCAATTTGGCATGCACAGAAGCCACATGGATGTTATGCATGCCAATTTGACATGCACAACAACCACAATGGCTACTATGCATGCCAATTTGGGTTGTTGTGCAAGCCAATTTCTCTCGTTGGTTGTGGCATTGCTCATTATTTATGGCTATTGTTGTGGCATTTATCATTACCTCTAAGGCCTCCTTATTGTATTATTTTTAGTTCACTGTATCAAACCCAACTATGGTAGTGATAACTTACTTGATCTGGTTCTAGCCATTATTGCTAGTATCACCATTGGTTCATGTTCCTCCCTTTGTAACTACATTGATTCGCGAGGCTTCATCCCTCCTAAGATTCAAATTGATCAGATTTGCATTGCTTTGTCTATCTCGAGCCTCCCATTTTTTCAATAAGTCGGGGCCATTTTCTATTAGGTGCCCAACTATCCATCAATGGTTACACCTCAACTTCCTTAAGTGAGGAAAATATTAAGAGACATGTCTCACCTCATCACATAACCCTCACATCCTCCATGGTCTCCACCTCTAGCTAGGGTATCGACTTCATTAACCCATAAAGAAGTCATTTTGAAACTTTCTGCAAGTGCTTGCAGTGCTCTAGAGTTATCCTCCTTATAGGTATTAGTGTTGTAAGAACTATGATACATGGTTATAGGTACTAAGGAGTACTTATGGAGAATGAAATACATATGTGGCAGGTGATCAACAACTTTTCAATCACATAGTGTTCATTAGCAGTATTAACTAGAAATCTCATCGGTGGTGAGAGTGGGTTGGGAGCTCCTACTCTACTCTTTAATGAAGGATAGTTGTTCACAAAATGGTCTTTAGTTCTTCATACTATACACCAAACTTGATTTCTTGTATTCATGCTCTTAGATAATTCTTGGATCTATTTATCCAATGTTGAAATATATGTTTTACACAACATAATTTCAAAGTTTAGGTTGGTATTTGAAACCATGGAAGTTGATGAGCCAGCTAGGGTAGTTCCTTCAGTGCAACCAGGATACTTGTTTCCTACTTTTGTCTTCATTACTTGTGCTAATACTTCTATAGGAGTGTTAATTACCTACTGCATCAATAGAAACTTAGTAATGGTTATCATCCCTTTGATGAACCATTCCTTGTGTTGATGAATGAAAGGGATGAGATAACTTTCCCACGAGGTTGTGAAATCATTGGTCATAAATCCAAACAAGTTCGCCCCAAAATTTGCTTAATATCCTTTAGTTCAACACAATCATGTGATTCTCTAACTAGCTTTTAGAACTCTATGATGAATCCATTGTGTAACTCTAACAAATATTTTCTTGAATTACCTGTCAAAACTTGGACAAAGCTCATTTTCCACTAAAGTGATCTCCCTCTCAAGGTGGTCTAAAATTCTCTAGGCTACATTTGCGATCATTTTGGATCAACCATTTTATCTAAGGAACACTATGGTGAGTCACAATATCAAGTTGTATATATTTTTTTTCTTTTAATGTAGGACCTAATTTTCTCAATTATGGAATTTCCTAGCCCTTGGAAACTTGATTACATGACAAGCCCTCTAGTCTCGTTGTTGTTAACAACCCTTTGCCTTTATATCCTATTGTCAACTTAGTCCTTTTGATAGTGTTTTTATCAAATCCATTTGTATTTCTTCTTGTTGTGACATTAACAATTTGTATGATACCTACTAAGTATGCTTGTACTTTTTTACTATTCTATGTTCAAGAGAATTGGGCATTTCTTATCAGAACTTAGGACCATATCATTGTCACATTTGTAACTGAAAGGGGGAACCACTAGGTCATGTGCCTGTGTCTTCTATCTGCCTCTATGGCCTTATTCGAGCCTTATATTTATTCTCAACAATCACTTTAATTATGCATCCATAAATGTAAATAACCTTGTCATATACCATTGGAGGATTGGTAAGAAAGAGGGGGCTTCTTCTTCACTTAAGTGCAGATCATAAACATGGTTGTTTGCTTCAAAGTAACCTGTGACACATGTAGATCGAGAATGACAAAGATGTTCATAAAAATAATAGCTCCTCCACTACAATCACTATATCTATTGCATTCTTTGGCAAACTCCTGTGAGCCAATGAATGATTATTTTATTCTTCCAATTTTAGGACAAATCTCATCCTCTGAAAGTAACATCTTATCTTACTCAAAGGAAATTTGTTTAATAAGGAATCTCTTTATTTCATCCTCATTGTGAGCATACCTAGTTTCTTCCCTTTGGTTTTGATGCCTTCGTTGGTCCTTATTGGTAATCTCTCTTCTTGGATGATCTTTTAAAGTATACCATGATGCTAACATCTGCTAATAAAACCACTCTTGCAACAAGTGTCATGTATGTTGAGGACTAGTGACGCCTTTGTAAAATCTCTAACTCAAAAGAGTCTACAGATAGGACTATATTCTTATTCTTTGGAATAGAGCTAACAACATGCATCTTTAACGGGTTGAGTAGAATGATCCTCACTATTAATAATATAAATTAGCAGTAGTAGCTGCAGATTCATCACCAACAATCTCAATTCCAAAAGTCTTTCCAATACTTCAAGATAACATTTCTCAAAATAGAGCAACATTGGAAGTTGGATTTTCTAGTTATTTTATTGAAATGAACAACCCAATCACCTTCTTCGTTAGTGATACTTTCGATATTGGTCCTAGAACGTCTTTTCCAGGCATTCCTTCATTCTCCCCAAACTTCTTCTACTAAAAAGTTTTGAAGGGGGTCACTTTTTTTTACAATAATCACCATGTTTAGTTTTTTTCATGTGTGTGTTGATTTATTGGCTCTAGAACAAGGTAAGCGTACCCACGGTTATGACATAAGAATGGCCATCCCCATGAAGCCTTGACATTATTCAATGAAATGCAAGTCAAGGGTGTAAAATCCCACTAAATCACCATGTTTAGTGTTCTTCTTGTGTCTGCTGATTTATTGGCTTCAGAACAAGCCTCTACCTTATTGATCAAGCAAGATTTGACTTCAGTAGCAAGATATCAATGTTCATGGGGGTGGAAAATTTATAAATTGTTGGATAATTATCTCCTTCATGGTTTAGTGTGTTTCATAACCAATTATCCAGCCCGTTTCAGGATGTTTCCATCCATCCCTATCTCCACATTGAGGGCTACTCTATGATCTCACATCAGGAGAAGAACCCCTTCTCTTTCTCCATTCAATCTGTTGGCATGCACTGAGCGCGCCTCCTAGGCTCGGGAATGGGAATTTTGTCAATGAAAAGAGTTTTTTGGGATATAATAAGCAGTGTAGTCATGAGGCCTTTAATGACACAAACTCCTGCTCTCAAGAACACAATGAAAGGGCTAAGTGACAAAGTTGGTGGTGGTTGCTTCATTCCTTGTTTCCATTGTCTCTCATTATTTACATTCTTGTGCTTACATGGTTTTACATAAGGTACCGAAGCTTTGCAAATACAAGGAGGAAAAAGTCTGAGGACAAATCAGCATGGATGCTGACTTAACGATTTCAGCAGCCTCAATGCACTGCTCTGTATGCCAATCCAATGGGTTTTTGTGTATGCCACTTGGCATAGAAAGCACCCCCAATGGGCATACACAACAGGCCTAGTGGGCTACTTTGTATGTCAATTGGCATACACAACATGCCTAGTGGGTTGTTGTGTATGCCACTTGGCATACACAACAACCCCATTGGGCTACTTTGTATTCCAATTAGCATACACATCAGTCCCAATGGGATTTTGTGTATGCCACTTGGCATACACAGTAACCCCAATGGGTTGCTCTGTATGCCAAGTGGCATACACAACACCAAATATTTGCAAATACAGGGAGGAAAAATTTCGAGGACAAATCGGCGTGGATGTTGAATTAATGATCTCAGCAACCCTAATGGGCTTCTATGTATGCCAATCAAGTGGGTTGTTGTGTATGCCACTTGGCATACAGAGCATCCCCAATGGGCATACAGAGTAGCCCATTGAGGCTTCTATGTATTCCAAGTGGCATACAAAGTAACCCACTAGGCATACACAACAGCCCCAATGGGGTGCTCTGTATGCCAATTAGCATACAGAGCAATCCACTGGGTCTGATGTGTATGCCAAGTGGCATAGACAACAACCCACTGGGCCTACTGTGTATGGCAATGGACATACACAGCAGGCCCAGTGGGCTCCTGTGTATGCCACTTGGCATAGACAACAACCCCAAAGGTAAGGTTGATATCTCCTCACTACAAAGAGATTTTTCCTCTTCTATGCTTGAAATCCCTGGTGATAAGGATGTGGTTCTCAAGGTAGACTAGTGGATGTTTGAATATTCTAGGTTGTTTCTCATCCCTTGGACCAAGCAATTCAACTTGAGGTTAGCTAGAAGAAATAATCTCTATATATGGGTTAGGCTCCCAGGCTTACCATTGTAATATTGGACCCAATAAGTTCTTTTAGATATACACAATAGATCATAGGGGTCCTTCTAGCACCTTGTATTTGAATCCATATATTTGAAGTTTGAGGTGGTCCCATGATTTTGGTGTTAATGGATGTTAGCGATGATCTTATGGATAAGATCACTTTAGGTTTGTAGTGAGCATAGAAGGGCGTTAACTCTAGACTGTGAGAATGTACTTTTCAAATACCATTTTTGTCACCAAACAAGATACATCCTCAAAGACTGCACTCTCAAGTAGATGGCATACAAAATAAGAAAGGAAATGAAAAAGGAAGCATGTTTGGATTTGGAAGCTACTTATATCAATTCAAGAAATGACCATTTAGGAATCTAGATTCAAAAAATATGCATGCATTGAAAATGAATCAACCAATTAGTCGACCTGGTTAGGACCTCTTAGTCAATCTTAATCAACCAATCAAAAAACATTCAGTGAGTTGGTTAATAGATTAACTTGCATTAAATCAATCTTCCCATTGATATCAAAAAGTTGGGTTTATTGCACACTCAAGCATTCCCTTTTAAATGCAACTTGGAGTATTATGATGCATTATTATCTTAGCAACCCCCTAATGACAGTGTCCTAAAGCCTAACCAAAAACAAAAAAATGAACAAACTTATCATTTGTTAATGGTTTCATAAATATATCAACATTCTAATGATATGTTATGCAATAGACAAGAGATATCACATTCTCTTGCACCAACTATTTAAGATAGTGTGCATGATGCTCAACATGCTTTGTCTTTATATGTGCAACATGGGTTATGATCTATTTGAATTGCACTTTGATTATCACAATACATTGTAGTCAAATCCATGTAAGGAATTCCAAACTCACCCATCAAATTGTGAATCCAAACTATCTCAATGGTTGCATTCACTACTCTCCAATATTCAACTTCAATGATGGATAATGAAACAACTTGTTTCTTTTTGCACTGCCAAACAATTTGACCTGATCCAAGATTAAATACATAGCTAGCAGTTGACTTCCAATTATCCACATTTCCAGTGCAATCAGACTCTATATATCTCGCCAAATAATTCTAAATTTGTTGAAATACTTGATGTCAAGCTAATACATACCTTTGACATACTATACAATCTACTTTGAGACCTTCATATGGGTCTACTTTGGATGTTTCATAAACATGGAGATGAAATTAATAGTGAAGGAAATATTAGGTCAACTACGAGATAAGTAAATAAGGATAGCAACAAGTTGCATGTACATTGTAGCATTGAGTTTTGAAGAATCACATTCCTTATTCAATTTCACTCCATATTGATATGAATTAGAGCAGGGAATGTGATGTTCCATTTTTAACTTCTTCAATAGATCCAATGTGTACTTACATTGCCAATCATCCAAATTCAAAACTTGGATGCTAGGAAAGAAATCTAGTAGACCTAAGTCGATCACTCTATTATGTACCTTAGTTCTCAAAAATGAAATCACACATAAGATATACAAAAATGGTTAGGAAATACTTTAATCAACTATGCCAAATAATCAACTATATAGTTAAGTCCTCAAATAAAATTTCAGCAAGAGGAACTGAAGTAGAATTATGCACTCTCAGGTAGAAGCAAAGGAGAAATCTCATTGTTATTAGAAAGCTAGGAAGACATGTCATGGTTGTGTTACTTGGCATACAGAGCAATGCATGGGCTAATATGTATTCCAAGTGGAATACACAACAACCCACTGGGCCTGCTATGTATTCCAATTGGCATATAGAGCAGCCCATTGGGGCTGTTGTGTATGCCACTTGGCATACATAGCAACCCGAGTGTGTTGCTCTGTACACCAATTAGCACTTGTCATACACAGCAGCCCCAGTGCACTGCTCTGTATGCCAATTGGCATACACAACAACCCCAGTGCGCTGCTTTGTATGCCAATTGGCATACACAACAGCCCCAGTGTGATGCTCTGTATGCCAATTGGCATACACAACAGCCCCAGTGCGTTGCTCTGTATGCCAATTGGAATACAGAGTAGGCCCAATGGGGTGCTCTGTATGCCAATCGGAATACAGAGTAGGCCCAATGGGCTTCTCTGTATACCAAGTAACACAACCATGATATGTCTTCCTAAATTTCTAATAGCAAATGATATTTCTCCTTTGCTTCTACTTGAGAGTGCATAATTCTACTTCAGTTCCTCTTGTTGAAATTTTTATTTGAGGACTTAACTATATAGTTGATTATTTGGCACATGGAGGATGCTATATGTGGGTTTACATTGGTCCCATAAGTTGTAAATACATAACAATATTTTGGTTTTGAAATCTGCAAGGATTGTTACCATATTTCCTATAGCATATAGGGAATACTTTACAAAATTTGTAAAGACATCATAAATTCCAATTTTGTCCCAAAATGTTAAGAAAAATATCATATACTACTTGTGTCCCAACATTGTTGTTAAGGGATAAATCTATAGCTTCATGCATCCTATAAATTCTATCACAAAAAACAATTTGATTAAGAATGGGTGTAAGGTCCTTCATACCTATTACATGATGATGCCTTCCAATGATGATTATGGCCTCATATAGTGCAATGCTTTTATCTTGGATTTTATTATCATTTATAGTCATAGCATACAAATTATTCTCAATTTTTTTGATAAATGGATTGGTTCTCAAATCAATATGTCTAGGGTCCTTGATAATGGATAGTACATTGGAATATTCCCTTCTAACTCATGAGTCAATTATGCTTCCATGAACCTTAATAGACCTATGGTGGTGGAAGGATGACTTCTTGACCTTGAGACAAAAAATATTCATTTGAGTATTCAACTTGGAATTATTCCACTCTAACTAAAAGTAGTGATACAATGTGGAATTATCAACCCTTTCACTTAGGCCCTTAATAGAGGAATATTGTTTTTCCCTTAGGAAATTAGTATGATCATGAGCAAGATGAACCACATATTCAATGCATATGAATTCATGATTGGCAGATTTTCCCTCTAGAAGATATTGTTGTTCATTCCAAATTGGCATGCACAACAACCGATGCTTCAAAATGATAAAGGATAGACAATAGGGGTCACTGAATCGTTGTAACCACCCTTCAAGATGTTGGACATATTGAAAAGTCCAAACAAAACTTATGGAAGAAAATGGGTCACTAAAGGAATCATAAAATAGTATAATTAATCATCAGTGGCCCCATTATCAAGAATACCTATACCCATGCACTTAAGAAGACAATGAAAATAACAAACTGGTTTCCCAAGGTCCCTAGTCTATCAACAATGTTGCGGGGCTTGCAATTTTTGGATGAAACTCAAACAAAAAATTTAACACATTATTCAATATGTTTTATGATGATAAGAAATAAATTAAACCCACTAGTACGATAGTTTGATGGGAGATGCAAGAGTCCATAGAAGCTATGATGTAGGCTACATCAAGCTGCCAATGACATAAAAAATGTAGGTGAGGAAACAAAGAAGGTAGGTGGAAGCCACAACAAAGAGCATGAGAAGAAATCAGGGATAAATGCACAACCAGACCTACATTATATAATGAATTGATAATTCTTTTCAATTGGTGGAAATGGATATGAAGACCCTAACAAAAAGTATGAACCCAACAAGACTTTAGTTGATTTATAGATGGATCTTAGGCATGAAGGAAAATAACATGATCAAAGAGATGATAGGATTCCAACATAGAAATGGGACATGAACACCTGAGAGAAATAGAGGACACCATGCATATAGAAGGTGTGAACTGAGTAAACACTTAACTATGCCACATCAATGGAACTGAGTAAACACTTAACTATGCTCTAGAATGTATGTATGGACAACACCCACACGACCATGGTGCCCACAATCGCCTGACACGGGGGCTTTGAAAGTTGACCCCCTGTGTCATATTTGTATTCTGCCTCACTAAGTTAAACCCTAGTTCCAAAGATCCTATAACAAACACTTTTCTGGGCGACAAAATCACAGAAGAGGGGTCCCCCTAGCTGGAATCTAGTGCCAAGAGTCCAACATAACTGGTGTTTCGTCAATTCGAGACACGGTTTGGGTGCTATGGAGAGTTTCAACTCGCCTCCTAAAGTTATTCAGGGACAAAATGGCAATTTGGTCTGGGGCCACAAAATCACAACCAAACGACATAACTGAGTTATGTAAGCTCCAAAAGTTCCATATTGCCAATTCCCATGTGACCACGACACCCATAATCGCTCGACACGGGAGTTGTGAAAGTCAATCCCCTGTGTTTTATTTTCATTGTGCCTCACTGAGCTAAACCCTAGTTCTGGAGGTCCTCTAAAAAACACTTTTCTGGGCGACGAAATCACAAGAGAGGGCTCCCCCTAGCTGGAATTTGTTGCTAGGAATCCAACATAACTAATGTTTCGTTGATCCGAGGCACGGTTTGGGTGCTATGGTGAGTTGCAACTGGCCTCTTGAAGCCATTCAGAGACATAATGACAATTTGGTCTAGGGCCACAAAATCACAACTAAGCGACGTAACTTAGTTGTGTAAGATCTAGAAGGTCTATATGGCCAACACCCACACGACCATGACACCCACAATTTCCCAACACAAGAATTTTGAAAGTCGACCCCCTATGTCAGATTTGGATTGTGCCTCACTAAGCTAAACCCTAGTTATGGAGATCCTCTAAGAAACACTTTTCTGGGTGACGAAATCACAAGAGAGGGGTCCCCCTAGCTGGAATCCATTGCCAGGGATCCAACAGAACTGGCGTTTCATCAATCCAAGGCACGGTTCAGATGTTATGGCGAGTTGCAACTTGCCTCTTGAATCCATTCAGGGACACAATGACAATTTGGTCCGGGGACACAAACTCACAATTGGGTAATGTAACTAAGTTCTGTAAGCTCCAAAAGGTATGTATTGCCAACGCTCACACGACCACAACGCCCAAAATCTCCCAACACATGAGTTGTGAAAGTCGACCCCCTGTGTTGTATTTGCATTGTGCCTCACTGAGTTAAACCCTAGTTCTAAAGGTCCTCTAACAAACACTTTTCAGGGCGACGAAATCACAAGAGAGGGGTCCCCCCAACTGGAATCTATTGCCAAAAATCCAACAGAACTAATGTTTCATCAATCTGAGGCACGGTTTGGGTGCTATGATGAGTTGCAACTTGCCTCCTGAAGCCATTTAGGGACACAATGACAATTTTGTTTGGGGGCACAAAATCACAATCGAGCAACGTAACTGATTTCTGTAAGCTCCGAAAGGTCAGTATTGCCAATGCCCATGCAACCACGATGCCC
>ML793264.1:353761-384993 GCA_009831015.1 Picea engelmannii | reverse complement strand
AAGAATACTACACTGATGAAATCCCCAAATTCTTAACCAGAAAGAAATGTGTATTTACTTGGCAACCCAAACACAGTTGCATGGCAATAGATCTTGTCTGTTTTAATTTGTTTATGTTTCTGTCCCCCAAGGGTTAGGTATTCAAGGGTTCTACAGACAAGGGTTTGCCCTATGTTATAGCTCTTTGATATACGTGCGGGGTCCAACATTAGTACTCGACCCAATATCTCAGGGCACTAAATAAGGAGGATAGACCGTACCCTTAGTCGTACTACCCGACTACCCAGGTACTAGAGAGTATCTTCCCGAATGTTGTTCTCGGTGACACTATAGCAGTCTGGCAGTCGATAGGTTTATCTAAAGAGGGCTTCAGGAAATCAAGGTCGATCCGTACAAAGGTGTCGTCTGATGCGCTACCACTCAAAGGGGTACCAACAGGGGTTACAAGGGTGGCCAACAGATGTGCGCTTAAGAACCACTTGTATTTCCTGCGTGTATGAATCCCTCAACCACAGGTTTATGCGCGTGATGACAGATCTCTGTGGATTAAATATGCTGGAATACGTCTCTACCTTGGAAAAAAAAATCCCACAATTGCTGCCAAGGAAAGTGCTCTGATGCCACTTGCAATATACCAGATATAAAAAGTATGCAGAACAAAAATGAAATGCTAGAAATGGCAGAATAACAGTAATATAACCAGCATAATCTCCACAATAACACATAAATGATATAAGAACAACAACATAAATAGCACTTTGATTCAGAAAGCAATGTTCATAGGCCTCTTCGAGGGGGAAACCTCCATTCGAGCAGCGCTTTGAAACAATAATTTTCAAGCTAGGGTTTTCATACCCTCGACCCTTATTTATACTAAATATGTCTATCAAGAGACGCATCTAGAGGAAGATCCTTCTAGAAGCGGAAGCTTCTATTAGGTCTTCTTACATTTGCTTTATTCTATTTTATTGAAAGGCCTTATTAATATTGACCTTTATTACATCCGAATATATTGATCTACCTATGTGCAGGTTAGGACCCTAACACACCGTGTGACATCGGTGAATGAAATTGGTGATTGGCCAATTGGAAGAGGTTCCATGAAATTTCAAGAGAGTTCTAAAAAATCCCTAACTCCCCTAACCCTTGATCCATTGACCCATCTTAAATCCTTAAGCCATAATCCTTAATTAACTCTTAAGCCATCAACCTTAGTTAATCACTAATACCTTAACACAAAATCCCTAAATCCCCTAACCCATAAGCCATCAACCCTTAAAAACTTAACAATAATCCCTAATCCCTTAATCCATAAACCCATATGCCCTAAGCACTTAAACATTAATCCCCTAGCCCATAATCCCTAAGCCATTAACCATTAAACTACTTAACCCATAAGCGCCAAATCCCTTAGCTCTTGACCCTTAATCCCTTAAACCCTAACCCCTAATCCATTAACCCTTAATCCTTGTACCCCAAATCCCATAATCCTCAAATCCCCTATCCACTTAACCCCCAACACCTCAACTAATTAACTATTTAGGCTAATCTGGCTACATTTGGCGCTACTTCTGGTGCAATTTATGGCACTAACTGGGGCGTTAAATTAGGCGCTAAAAGGGGTTTTATTTCTGGCGCTAAAGGGGGTGTTATTTCCAATGCTAAAGGGGCACTATTTCCGACGCTAAATGGGGCACAATTTCTGGCGCTAAATGGGGCGCAATTTTCGGTGCTATTAGCACCTAAATTTTGTGGTCGAGGCAAAAAATGCCATAAATAGCTCCATCCCAATAAATAGCGTCGGTTTTTTCAAAACATTGAAGAAAAATACACTAAAACCGACTTTGGAAGCAAAAATGGGAGCAAATCATAGGGATTTGTTGTAATGCATGCTCATGTCCCGATCCATCTTTTGAAAGGCCATCCACTATGTTGTTCCTATTATTGTATATGCAAGACAAATATATATGTGATAAAGTTATAATTTTATCTGTATATCATCATATAGGGGCTATAAGGTGGAATTTTTTATTTGAACTTCCTTTCTAATCCATTTGATAACGAAAAGAGATTCACCAAAATTTGAATTTGTGAAACCCCATGCTCTTGGGCCAGTTGAAGAAGTAATATGAGTGTCATGAGTACATAGAGGTTGTTAGAATCCTATCTAATACTAGCTTTGAAGGATTATGTAGTGAGTAGAGGAAAGATATAAAATTCCTCTTTCTCTTCCTTTGGGAGGATTTCCTTGTGAAGCTTAATCAAAGTATACTCAGGGGAGAGCCTTGTTTATTACATCTTCTATGAGATCATGTATGTTTTGTTTTGCCTCCACTTGTGGGTAAGCATTTAAGATATTTAGAGACTAAATCACACATTTGAGAGGGAGAGTCTCCTTTCCTTCAAATAAGCTCAGATTCCTATCAAGCCATACTCCCCAGGCTATGTTGAGGGAAAGAGATTTGATATTCTTTATGTCCTTTTTTAATACCAATATTTGAAGAATTCTTCTATATCTCCTCCTTTCCAAACATTTTCCAACCCTATTAGGATTTCTAGTTCTTTCCAAACCTCTTTAGTAAATGGATATGTCATAATTAGATGTTATATGGTTTCATATGCATTTTTTCAAAGGTTGCACCTACCTAGACCATTAAAATTAATTTTTTGAAGAAGCTCTTGTGTATGAGCCTTATTGTTTAAAATCAACCACATAAATATTTTATTTTTGGAAGGACACCTTGCTTTCTAGATGATTCTCCACCACCAATCCTATTATCACTCTAGTTCTTCCTCAGTACCTGTGCTCTATATCCTAGCTTAGGCACATATCTTTCAGAGGGATCAGGGGACCATATCAATTGTTCACCATCTTCTCGAATTTTGACATTGTTATATTTTAAAACCTACGCATAACCCTTCCAATAATCAACAAATTATTTTCTTAGGCCAAGCTCCTCCCCGGTGAGCCATTATTGTTGCAAGTTTGTAGCCCTCTCCCAGTTCACAATTTGTCTCACTATAAGGATAACACCTTTTTGTGGAGCTTTTTTATGGAACCTCCCTAAAAATATATATCCCTTCTCTATTTATAGTGGAGGTTGTTAGCAGAGGCAGGCGGCCAAAGGATTTTTTACCGGTGCGCCTTCAAGGCACATATGCACTGGTGCACACATAAACAATATTGCACTAGTGCTTAAATGTTCAAAAGCACCATCATACTCTATAATAAAAATAACAAGCCCTGATCAAAGCACACCAGTGCCATTGAAATTATGCCTCAGTGTGTATCATTGTCGTCATGCACACCATGATAAAGTAAATAAATAAAAATTACCAAACTGATTTTTATTGTTACACTTCATCTTGTGCTTCTAAACTCTCAAGAAAGCATTGATTCTCACCCTCCTTCCAATGATGCCATGCTTCTGGTTCTCTACAGTGCATTGGATAGCTCCATTGGTAGATTCCACACATTTCCAAATTTAAGAAATTACCATGAATTTTAATTTCCTCTCAACGGTGGAACCATGCCTCCTCGGGACATAAGAGTCTGGGTAAATTGTTTATTACGTTCCTATTTGCATTTTCATCCAATTAAAATTTGAATTTAACTTGAAATTTAACATTTTTTCCTATTTCGTTCAGTGCACCTGAATGCTTTAGCTCACCTCGATGCAATGCATCCTGTGTTAAATTCACAGTAAGAATCACCTTCAGTGCGTCTAATACAAACATACGCATCAGTTTCATTCAAGGAAGAGCACTACAATAAATTTTAAAAACAAACTGGTGCATCCTTTGGGATGCCCCACAATCAGCATGTCCTTGGTTTCTCCCTACATTGATACATTTCATTTAATTAAGTGCACAAATAAATTTATGATGCATAAAATTTAACGTAGCGGTGCAACCATTTTAACCAAATGCATCAATGTTATTAACGGAACCACATCGAGACAGATATTGACCGACTTGGCATAGCGGGGCGTCTCATTGAACGCCCTGTGACCGATGCTCCATGCTTCACAACACATTGTTGAACAAAAATCCAATGCCCCGATATCATAGTAGCATTGGTGCATTAATAGTAACACATCGCACTACTTAAGTTGCAATAAAACAATTTAACATATCAGTTCCCATAGGTCCAACATATGCACCGGTGTTGTAAAGAGCACGACACTAGGTCCAATATTTCATAATCTATCAATGTATTGCGCCTTATTATACGCACCTCTAAAATACGCGGTGGTGTGACAATAAGTGTGGACCACCAATGCGTAAACTCTAACAGTACTGATCTAAAATTGAAGAAGACTTGAAAAACTTGAAAATTTATTGCAAGTGAAATGTTATGTGTTTAAAGCAAATGGATCAGTTTGCAACACATAAATTAAAGGATTACTTATGCAAATTACACATAGACAGCAACATAATGATTGAACATAAGCACATAAACACAGCAATTTGATAAAGGAGTTCACCCCTCTTATGGGCTACATCTCCTGGTCCAGCTTCCAATGGTTTATTATTATTAATTTCTCAAAAGTGCTCAAAAACATGTCTTACAATGCTCAAACTGACAAACTGACTGCTCCAATGGCTTCCCAGCGTCCCAAAACCCTTGTCTGGGCTCTTTCGGCACCTCAATCGGTCGAAAAATGAGAAGGATAGGCCTCCTGGAAGTCTCTCCTTCAAGCTTGTTGTCTCTGCATCTACAAAATGCACCCTTCTCTRAATGAACCTGGCTCACACGCTCATTTAAGCGCAAAAACCCAGCACCRGGCGCAACCGCGCCAACGGTGCGAACCGTAGAACGGTTAAGGGCGCGCCAGCCCCTAACCGCCTCGGCAYYTGGGCGTATGGCRCATATGACCTCGCGCATGATCAAAAGGTGGTTAACGGTTGAACYGCTCCAACTGTGTAAACTTCCCCGCGCTCCACACATGGTCACATGGAAACCCATGTGACCGAGTTYCGCGCCCATGGGGMCACACATTATATGACCGCACGTTTTTCCGTGTGAATTTTCCCGCGCGTACAAATATATGGTTACAATATTGCGCGGACTTTGGTTTAGCACCATTGTATGGTCACATGTTTATACACAAGACCACGGGTCGGGGCTAAGCCCCGACCCGTTCCCCCCGCCATTCAATACAATATGCAAATTCAAATAATTTAAAACATACATATATATCACGGAACAATCCAGTGGTGTAATGGTCGGCCGGCTATGTGAAATYGTTGTGTGGAGGGAGGTCCGGGGGTCGAACCCCGCGGACTCCAACAATATTTTTATATAACAACATAAACCAAACAATGGGGGACACGTGGTGCCCACGGATTGGGCCACGTGTCCTCATATCATTTGCCACCAACCGGACACGTGTCAACTCCCGATTCGCCATCTATCAACCAACCATTGCTTACCACGTCACCTTGGTACGGTCGTACGGTCCTGCCACGTACGGACTGTACGGACAGGTACAGTCAGCATCAAATTTTTGCATGTTTGGCTTGGCGAACAGATCACGATATCTTCTCCATACGGACTCCATTTGACAAAGTAAATATACTACCGGAATCAGGAAGACGAGACAGACGCAATGGTACTGTTTTCATCGCATTCTGAGCACTTTGAAATTTGAGCAAAATTTGATCCCCTGATCAAGTACACACCAAAATAGGGTTTGAAAAATAAACATAGCGGTGTGTCTTTTGTGAGGCCCCATCTCCGGTGTGTTATGAAAATCGCTAAACAACATGTCGATGCTTTGGTGGAACTAGCGCACTAGTGCTTTCAATTTAACAAAGTGTACCAGTAATTTTGTGTGCCATAAATTTTAGTGCAGTGGTGCATCTTTTTTAACAAAATGAATCAATGTGATTAAAAGAACCGCACCGGGAAAATATTGAACGATTTCGCATGCTAGGGTGTTTCATTAGACAATTCATTACTAGCGCTCTATACAACCCAGTGTACCACAAAACATAATGTCGGTGCTACAATAACATGGTAGCACCGATGCGTTCATATTAACACATCACACCCCTTAATTTTCAATAAAACAATTTAACCTAGCGATGCCTTTAGGTACAACAAACGCACCGGTGTTGTAAAGAACACGACATCGGGCCAAATAGTTCATAATTTAATAGTGCGATGAATCTTATGGGACGCACCACTAAAATATGTGGCGGTTGGGAAAGAAACGTGATGCACTGGTGTGTGTTAGTAACATCACTGCATGGTGGTGTTGTTTGTCTGATATAGAGCATTGTTGGTGGTGCGTATGATCTGTTTTAGGCGCATCGATTACTTTTCTACATTTTTTTGCAAATAAAAATTAATCTTAGATTTTTTTAAATACAATTTATTTATATGTGTGTATTTTTTATAATTTCAATTTATTTTATCTATATATATGTGCCTAAAAATATTTGTATGTGACTCAGAGACGACAACAACGAGTGGAGGAGGAGTAATAGTACCAATGGGTCGAAACGTACATATTTTTCCAAGTGGGAGGCCAGGGAGAGGGAGAGGGAGTTGTTCCCTCACCCTATATCACATCAGACATGTGTCATTTGATGGATGTTGGCCTCAAGTTTTATGAGGAGGGTACATCCCTCAGGGGAACTCTTCATTGTTACAATAGTTGATACATCATTGGGATCATGGTCGACAGGCATTCAAGGTCGGTCTTGATCTGTGGTATTAGCCCATAGAAGAGGATGCTTATTTCATCTTTGGGTTGTCTAGGAGGGGGGAGGCTTGGCCCCAATTTCTTTATCTACCACCTGGTGTTGCAAGAGAGACCTAGCTAGAATATGTGAAGTGATATGTTCGTACGGACATTCTTTCCTCTTTAGAATTCCATGTTCGTGGTGGTCAACTACGTATATGTTCATTTCATAGAGGGGGGGTTAGGTGCTCGTGTCTTATTATCTTGGCACTGTTACACATTAGCTTTGATGGGAAACATGTTAGTTTCCCTTTGTTGCATTATGCAGATAATTTAGTGGAGAGGCCCCAATTGATTAGGTGGTCAATTTTTTTTTTAGACAGTTTTGTTTTGTGTTGGATCACTGTCACACCATTTTAAATGGGACAAGATTCTTCACGTTCACCTTGGAGTTAGTTACATTATTTTTTGAGATGGTTCATGCCACTCGACCAATAGTACACCACTTTCCTGCTATGCCTATGCTTGATGCGCATGTGGGGGCAGTTGTTTCCCAAGAGGGGCCAACTTGAATTTCCTTGTACTCTGATCGATAGGGATGTATGTAATTTTTCGGCTTGAGAGGATAATCCTGTCCTCAATATCATATAGTACTCATATGCGAAGATGGATTGGAGAGGATGTCCAACATCCTATTTACAACAACCGAGCCACCATATCAGAGAGGTAATATTATCATTATGTTTTGATAAATCCAGTTGCATATTTTTATGTCTTATTTAATGCACATGTAATTTATTGTAACATTTTGATTCAATTATCTTATTATTATTGTCTAAACATAGTTACCAACTTAAGGAGAACTCTACAGAGTTCTCTTTTTTGTGGGGGTCAAGTTTTTTACCCCATTTTAAAAAATGGTGCTACAAGTAGCACCCCCCTCCCTTTTTAGGTGGTTTTTTGATATTTTAAATTTTCTCATGCATAATGTTTCCACTTTTTTTTTTTAAATACTTGTTTTTCATCTATTTTCAAATTTTACATTTTTTTTTCTCACCGGTGTTTTTCCATCTATTTTCAAATTTTACATTTTTTATTTGGTTCAATGGTGTTTTAATTAGGTTTCCATACTTCATCCAATGTTAAAAATGTTGTACACCATTTGTTTTTGTTTTTTTTAATTAAGATTTTTCATATAAGTATGTGTCCTTAATTAATTATGGTTCCATACATTTTAAATACAGTGAAAAATATCATTTTAACACATTTTTTTACCTTCAATACATAGAAAATAATTATAGTTAAATAACACTATTTTTAAATATTTAGCAAAAAAATATATTTCATTTCTTTTTGGATAAATTAAAAACTAAAAAAATTTAAGAAAACAAAAAGAATTGAAAAAAAAACATTTTAAAAATAAATTTATATTAAAAAAAACCATTAAACTAAAGAGGAAAAAAAACTATAAAATTAAAAATATACTTGATTTTAAGGTTTTTCTAAATAATTGTTTTATGTTTTAAGGCCATACTTGAAAAAAGTTGTAATTTTGACTCGGTTAGAAAAAGTGGTGCTACTGGTAGCACCACTTTTTGATTTGGGGGTTGATTTTAATTTTTTTTCTGAGCAACCATTTGATCCTTTAAGCTCGTGCTTGAATAAAGTTGTAACTTTGACCCAGTTACAAAAAATGGTGCTACGAGTAGCACCACTTTTTTTATTTGGGGGTTGATTTTCATGTTTTTTATGCAAAAATATGGGTTTTAAGGGCTAGAGTTCTCTTTTTGAGGTCATAGTTCTCATTAAGTTGGTAACTTTGTTTCTATTGTTTTGCATATATTGGCACACATGTTGGGGATGAGCCTCTCCAATGGGATGAGGAGATAGTGGAGGCAAAGGAACATTAGGTAGTACATAGACCCCGCATGCCACGTAGGTCATATTGGAGAGTCTAGATAGAGGTGGTGGATCGCCTATGTGGTGTCATGATGAGTCATAGAGCGGTGCCCACATTAGTTAAAGACATATTATGGGTACCAAATCTCTCTAGAATATGGACGACTCTACCTCGTGACATGACGTTGTTGTTACATCATATTGTTGGTGTCATCAACCTCATTGAGAGGTTAAGGGATCTTGATCTTGATCCTACTCCATCTATCTCATCACCAGACCCATCCACATCCTCTACTCCACCACATGGTCATCCTCTTCCCCCTGCTTCTCCTCCACATTAGTCTGCACTATCCATCGATCCTCTTGCTTCCCCTCCAAATGTGTCTACTCCATCCACATATGATCCTCCTCTTTGTCCTCCTCCTCCTCCCCATGTGTTTGCTCCATCCATGTCTGATCCTCCTCCTCTTGCCCCTCCACATGTTTTTTCACCATCCACCTATCCTACTTCTCCTCCATGTGCGTCACCATCCACTGATCCTCCTCCTCCTTAAATTGTGTCACCATCCACCGATCTTTTTCCTTCACCTCCACATGTTTCATCATCCACCTATTTTGCATCCTCCTCCTCCTCTACATGTGTCACAAGCTTTTGATGCTTTGGACACTATGTTCACATCGGGTACCACTGCACATGTCGATCTTGATAGAGAGACATTTTATAGTGTATTTATATTGACATTTCTTTCTGACATTATTATTGATAGATCCTCTACCTCTGGTAGCAGAGACACTGACGCATCTGGCTCTATTGGTGGACCTAGCTAGTAGTGGTATTGATTGGCAAGTATACTGATTGTTTTAAATATGACTTGAAATGTATATATCACATGTTTATTGCATATTTTGTTGAGATGTATGTTTGACATGTATATTGATATGTATATCGCTCATGTATATTATGTTTTTCATATAATGTTGTGGTTGTTGTTGTTAAATTTACAAAATGTAGTATGAGTATGCTAATGATTAACATTATTAATGATTTCTTTGTTTTTAAATTAAATTTGAGATGTATCACTCAATTAAATTTACAGTTGTCATATAATGTTTAACTCTTCTTCAAGGTTAATTGYTTGTTGTCCAACAKGATACAATATGTTGATTAAATGTATTTAGAAACTAAAATACTTAAGTATGACGAGTGAAATGATTGTGATTTGAATAATTATGTATTTTTCATATATTGTAATAATGACATTATAATATAATTATTCACTAACAATAATGATGATGATTAATAATAATGTTATTTTTTTATTTTTTACTATTCAGAGATTACAAGACAAAGTTATAAAATAATTGTTTACTAAAATCACAATTATAATTTTTTTTATTTTTCCAAAGATTTTATTAATTTATATTATCCAAATTTTATAATATATTAAATTTGTTTAATTAAATTTAAAATAATAACTATAAAGAATAATAATAAATTTTGATCTATACCGTTTCCATGAAATGGTTTCACAATTTTTTACTCTATTAATAACTTTATGAATCTTCTATTAAAAAACTATGCTAAGTAATGTATTTTGTTGATTTTGTATTAAAATTATGCAAAGATTGGATTTGGTTAATGCATAAAAAATAAAAAATAAAATTGAACAGTTTTTTTTTTACGAAAACAGATAATGGATTTTTATTTAAATAGGCAGTGACAAAGTCACTGGAGCTATTACAACTGGTTCGACTTCATGAGGCTCTAACCGACCTTTCTGATTACAATATCCTAAAACTTGTAAACCAAATAAAGTTGTAAACTCACTGTATGTGGTGGCTTCTATACAAAATGCCAACATCACAGAGTTATTTGAAGAAATCGTGCTCGGTTGCATATTTACAGTCCGAACTTCCTTGGAACCTCCTTCTGGGGCAGGGCGTGCTCGATTTGCCAGTCCAGGGTCAATTTTGCCAGTTGGATCTCTAGCTTGAGGACTCAGGTTTCAAGCTCCTCCTTTGGGTCTTTGTGTTCATGCCAAACCTGTTCCACGGCTTCAACAAAGACGTTTTTGGTCTTTGTATTGTCTGCATCGAGCATGGCGAGCCTTCGACCTACCTCAGCATCGAAACTCTGAAGGATGTTGTCTTGATTTTGCACAATATTTTTAATCCTCTTCATTTCCTCCTCCATAGTCTTGATCCTTTCTTCCATCGTTGGCTTGATCCTTGAGCTAAACACCATGCTTGATTTCCTTTGCTTGTCGAGCTTCCTCTGCTTGATAGTTTTCCCCTTACTTTCACTTCTTGGACTCTCACCGTTCTGCACAGGAGTTGGCTCGATTCCTTTAGGGCCTATGTTTTTAACTATGGTCTTGATACCTTCCCTATCTGGCCCAGTTGTCTCCTGAGTAATCTGAAGGATCAAGCCAATCAGATTGACCTTACACAAGTCGTGAAGCTCGTGACGGATCTTTGTCCTTCTCTGAGCCTTCATCACCCAATTGATTTCCTTTCCCCTCGTTCATGTTGCTTGTCTTGTCGTTGCACGTCTTGTCTTGGATTTGTATGTCTTCCCTTCAATCGATGTCTCCCTTTCTTCTTTGCTTTGCCAACGATCATTCTTGCAAACTCAAGTTCCCTGTTGACTGTCAGTAGCCCCCCCTTGCCTACCTGAGTCTTACGGGATTGCCAAATATGATGTGATTCCATTGATTTGGAGTTCTCCTATGCTCAATATGGCACCTCTGTTTGCTTCTTCATTTGCTTGTTCATTCAAATCTCGAAGAACGTGGAACAATTGAAAGGTTCTCAACCTTTTAAGGAGGTGAATTTTCTCCAGGATATGTTGGATATTTGTTTGCTTAACCGGATAATGAAGAATCAACGCTTGGATTATCAGTCTGGAGTCCCCTATTATCACTAAATCTTCGAATTTCTTATTGATGGATTGGTTCAAGCCTTGCCATAGAGTGAGTGCTTCTACTCAGTTGTTGGTATCTACTCCTAACCCCCAAGCATAAGTTAGTTCTAGATTTCCATCTGGGTCCAGGAGGACCCCTCCTCCTCCTGTCACCCTGGGGTTTCCCTTGGAAGCCCCGTCAAAGAACAGTAGATGCTTACTTCTTTGCCTCTTCCACTCTCCGAATTCCTCCTCCTTTAGTCGGATTTCCCATTTTTCATGTCTTGTTTCAATGCTTGTTTTCTCTGGTTGTTCCTTTAGATTGAAACTTTTGATCCACTTCTCCTCTTCTGCTTCTAGGCCTCTCGAATTCTTTACTTTGCTGAAGTAGGGGGAAATTTTTCCAAGGAGGGTCTTTATATTACTTTCCACTTGTGCAAGGTTGCTAGTGATCTCCCTGAAAAGCCTGTTGTTTCGCTCCAACCAAATTTTCCAGAGAATGAATTTTGGAAGAGTTCTCCAGAGGATGTTGAGTTGGGATTTTTTCTTTACCTGGAATGGACAAAGAGAGCTCCAGTTTTGAAGCAAAGCATTGGCCTCTTGGGGTAGATCGAATGTTCTCGGCTTTAGGCCCAGGGCCAAATTCCACACCTCTTTAGCAAATGGGCATTTCAGAGGCAAGTGGTCTGATGTTTCCTCCTCTTGAATGCATAGGGGACATCTGGAGGGGCCTTCCCACCCTCTCCTCAGATTTTCTACAGTTAATATGCTTTTATGAGCCAGGGTCCAGACAAACATGTATATCTTCGGAATGGACTTGGAATTCCAAATGGCTTTCCAAATTATAGGTTCCAGGGGGACATGAGGAACTGATGTGAAGCTTTTATACCCTGCTGCCATTGTGTATGTTCCAGAATGTGAACCACATCCCCTCTTGTCCTTTTTCCTTTCTTTTATCAAGGATTTCCCTTGCAGGGAGTCCATCAAAGTGTTCCATTCCCCATCAAGCTCTTGAGGTCTGTTGTTGACTTCCCACTTGATCCAGGTTTTGTCCTCATCGTCGCTCCAAATCGAGTTGTCCTAAAGATTGACTAGGTCTTGGGACCGCATCCAGGATTTTAGATGAGCTATTCCTTCAATCGAGCTTAAGGGTGAGTCTCCCAACACTGAGTCATCCCATATGTTGATATTATTTCCATTCCTTGGTATCTAGGTAAGATTGGGATTGAAGAGTCTCATTTCTTTTAAACATAGGGTGAATATTGGAGACCCTTTTACTGTGTTTGCAGGCCAATCCAGGTATTTTTTTCTCTAGTTGTGCAAGTACTTCTTCCAAATTTATTTTTTTCTCCAAGTGGACTTCCTCGTGACAAGATTCCAGAGAATCTTGGCTCCGAGAGCAAGATTTTGAAAGTTAATATCTCTGAGATGGAGCCCGCCTTCTTAGATTGGTTTGGTGACTTTCCCCCAGCTTATAAGATGCAGCTTCCTCCCGTTTTGATTTCCTCCCTCCCACAAGAACCATCTAAAAAGAGCATCGATTTTCTGAATCATGGTGGTTGGGGCTAACAGCAACGAGCTTTTGTAGATTGGGATGCTTGCTAAAACCGCCTTTATGAGAACAACTTTACCTGCAAGGTTTAACCATTTTGCTCCCCAATAGTTAATTCTTCCCTTTAACTTGTCTATAAGAGGGAGCTACTAGGAAGCCTTTGGTTTGGTCCCGGTAATTGGCACTCCCAGATATTTAAAGGAATCCCAATTGGTGAAACCTTCCATCCCCGAGACTCTTGAACTCTCCAACATTTTTCTTGGAGAGGTGTACCACCCATAGATCTTAATTTTGGCCAAGCTTAGTTCGCTTCCTGAGATCTCATTATAAATGTCCAGTTCTAATTTAAATTTTCTAGTTGTATGCACACTTGCTCCTCCCAGAAGTAGGGTATCGTCTGTGAATTGGGCGTGATTAATGTCTTTTACCCCCAGGGCTATTCTCAGGTCGAGGAGATTGTTATGTTGCTATCCAAAATCTAGTTGAAAGCTTAACATGAAGGATTGTATAGCATAGAGAAGTGGGGAGAGGGGGCACCCTTGCCTGAGGCCCCCTGGATGCTTGAAAGAACTTTTTTGCTCGATCATTTACTAGACGAGCAATCCAGGGGAATCTAATGCAAGATTTTATCCAGTTTATAAAAGCTAGAGCAAAACTGAAGTTTTCCATGACTTTAAACAAAAAATTATGCCTAACTCTATCAAAATCATTTGCAAGGTCGAGCTTTATAATCATACCTTTGTCTTTTCTTTGATTTCTTGAGTGCAGTGCTTCCTGAACCAGAGTGATGTTATCCACTATTTTCCTTCCTTTGATGAACCCGCCCTGATTTTCTGGAATGATGGTAGGAAGGATTTTTTTTAGCCTATTGGCTATTATTTTTGTGATTAACTTGTATCACGTGTTGCAAAGAGAGATTGGTCGGAATCTTCCAAAACTTATCACTCCCTCTTATTTTGGAATTAGGGCTAAGAATGAAGATTTTGTTCCCCCTCCTATTTTGCTGCATCTCTGAGATTTCAGAACCATTTTTAGCAAGTCTGATTTTATTATTTCCCAGCAATTTTGGTAGAATCTGGTCGTGAAGCCATCAGGGCCCAGAGCTTTATCCAGGTTCATCTGATCCAGGGCCTCTTTGATTTCTTGCATATTAACTTGCGCTAAGAGCTTTACATTGGTTTCTTCGTGGATATAGGCTAGAACTAAGGAGAGGGGATAGATATTTGTATCAGGGAAGGCCGATTGGGTCTCCGTGTAGAGATCTTTGAATGTTTCGAAAGATGCATTTTTTATCCCTTCAAAATCTGTTATAACCTGATCCTAATCATGGATTTCTTTGACCACCTTGAATTGTTTTCTTGATTCTCCTTGCTTGTGGAAGTAGTTGGTGTTTTTGTCTTCGGCTTCTAACCAGAGGTTTCTTGATTTCTGTTGCCAATACCCTTCCTCCTCTCTGCAAGATTGGTGCATTGTCCTTTGAAGATGATCCTCTTTGGCGAGGCTTTCTTGAGTTATCTCTTTCCCTTCCATCTCTAATTGGTGATCTTCAAGATTTTTTTATGCTTCCTGCCTTTTGATAGTTTGGCTTTTTTGGGTTTTAGCCCAGTCTTTTAGCACTTTTTTGAGCTTCCTAAGCTTTTATTCCCAAACAAAAAAGGAGGATCCATAGACCTTCTCATTCAAGACTTTGGAAACAAGGTCATGGAAACCCTCATATTGAAGCCAGGCAGGACTGAATCTGAATGGGAAAGGTCCTAGATTTCTGTCCTACGTGAGCTCTAACAGTGGTTGTTTGTGATCGGACACACTGTGTGGAAGGATTTTAGACGAGAAAATTAGACCCAGGAGCAGGAAGGAGCTTTGAACTAAAAACCTATCTAGCCGGGAAACAATGTGACCTGGCCCCAATCTCTTGTTTGTCCATTTGAACTTTCCTCTGAAGGGTTTTATATCCTCCAAATCTCAATCTAACATAATATCCTCTACCCATTCCCTAGCGGGGTTTCTCAAAATAGACCCACCTTTTATCTCTTCCACAGCAAGGGTTATGTTAATATCCCCCCCAATAATGATATTTTCCAGCTCATTTGAGTTTAGGAAAGCTTTAACCAAGTCCCAACAGTTTCTTTTTTCCAAAAATAAGACAGGGACATAAAGGTTGAAAATACTTACCAGTCAACCCGTCTCTTTGTGTAACAAGCTGGTGAAAACCCAATGCATGCATGCTTCAGAAGAGATTAGATCATATTTCGAGGTGTCCCAGAAGGTTTCCAAACCTCTTGAGGCCCCTCTTGCGCTTGCTACTATTCCCTGCCCATTTCTCCAAAAGGATTTACTTGCTTGGAGGAAGTCTTGTTCCTCCATATTTGTCTCCTGGATTAGTAGGATCTTAGGATTTGGCATTCTGATTAAGTCTTTGAGAGCTTCTTCTTTTATTCTACTACTGAAACCCCTACGGTTCCAGGAGGCTAGTTTCATGATTTACTTACGGAGGGGTGTTGGCTCCTTTATGAGCCTTAGTATTCTTTCTTGTCGTTCTTACATTAATAAATTGCTTGATTGTTTTCGGCGAGCCATTGAGGACTTCTTTGTAAGTTTCCTTTTCCCTTTCTTCTTTTTTAGATTTCCTTCCTCTACCTGCTTTTTTGGGCATGGCAATGGAACCACTTGCATCCATAGAGTCACTGTCTGTAGACACCTCTCCTGGTTACACGTCTGGATTTTCTTCTTGTTCTTTTGTGGCCTTCCCCTGTCCTTTTTTCATTTCATGCCCTAAATGATCCGTTTGGTGCTCTTGTGTTCTGGGGGTAGTTTTTTATTGCGTTTCTGTTTTAGTGGGAAGGGCCTCCTTTGATTTCTCTCCTGGTGCTTTCTCTGTTTGTTCCTTCTCTCCTAACACATCGAAACTGTTTTCTGATGAGGATGTCAATGCCTGAACTTCTGGCTCCATAGAGTCACTGTCTGTAGACACCTCTTTTTGGCCTATTTCCAACCTTCCCCTTCTTCTTTCTCCTAATTAGGGTTTTTTGGACAATTTCTCTGAAAGTGGCCATATTCATGGCATCCCTGACATTTGAAAGGGATTTGTTCATAGTCAAGTTTCTGGAATTGTTGCCAATATCCAACCTTTAGCTTGACTACCTCTGGGAGGTCTACCTCTAGGTCTACTTCCATGCAGATGTGTGCACAGGAGTACTGATCTTTGGAATCGCCTCTGTCGATATACTGCCCAAGCCCATTTCCAATTGTTTGGAGTGAGATAGGGTTCCAACAATGGATCGGGAGGTTGGGTAGGCGTATCCAGACCAAAACTTCCTTGGGCACTTCCATCGCAGGATCAAAGTTCGGTGTCCATCTATTCAGATACAGCCCTTGCGTTCCCATAAAATACAGGCCATTCCTGAAGATTAGATCCTTGTTGTCCTTTGAGATGAATTGGAAGATGTAGAACCCTCTTCTCACCGCATAACAAGTGATGTTGTTCTGGATCAACGGTCTCCAGTTCCTTTGGATCTAGTTATCGGTAGTTTTGGTTAATGGCCATAAGCCCATGAACTGACCCACCAAACCATGATTGAACAAAGAGACTTCAACTTTCATAGGGTGTTTCAGAGGCAACTCGATTTCTGGGATCGAGTCGAGTTTCTTACCTTGGGCAGCAAGGAGCCTACGAAAGGAGACTTCAGTTGAAGGAGGAGGCAGGGGAGGCGACTCCCCTCCTCCTGAAATCTCCATCACGACTGTTGGGCTTGGTCGTCAGAGCAACAAAACCCTCAATAACATGAATGTTACCTTGTAAAGTAGTAAATAAAAAATAAAATTGGATAATTACTCATATGAAAAGTTATTTTTTCATAATTTTAATGATAAAGTTATAATGTATTTGGTTGATTTTGTATTAAAATGTATGTAAATATTGGATTTGGTTAATGCATAAAAAAAAAAGAATTTGAATAATTACTCATATGAAATGTTATTTTTTCATAATTTTAATGATAAAGTTATAATGTATTTAGTTTATTTTTTATCAAAATGTATGCAAATATTGGATTTGGTTAATGCATAAAAAAAATTAATCTGAACAATTACTCATATGAAATGTTATTTTTCATAATTTTAATGATAAATTTATAATAGTTGTTCATTAAATTTTTAATAGTTATATTTAATAATTTTTATTATTTAAAAATCATAATTAATTAAGTTTAAATTATTAAATATCAAAACAAATTCATTAATAATAATGAATTTCAATCTTTGTTTCCAATATTTGGCTCCCATGGTAACAATTTATGTCCAAACTTTCTCTTTACCTCTTTCCCCCTATCTCTCTCTAACTTTGCATGTTAATCTCCTAATTATTATTTTTAAATAAAATATGCTTTAAAATAAATCTTTACTACCGTATTATACGAATACATCGCCAACCTTGTGATATATCAATTAATGCTTAGTGATTCAAAGGTTAATATAAACATATGTTAAGTCCCCGAGGTGTAGGACAGTCGGTGACGGAGTGTGTTGTTAAGCCACTCTGTGTTGTTAAAGTCATCGGTTTGAAACCTGCGGGGACAAAAAATCCAACCATGTTAAGGGTTGGTGTGGCTCAGGCCGGGTGCGATCCTCGGGTGATTTTGACAGCTTAGATGCCCCTGAGTCGCGGTTTCTCAAGCCACAGGTTAATCGTGTAGCCAACAGGTCCCGCACAAATTAAAAAAACAAAAAAATATATAAACATATGTTAATACAATACAACATATATTTGCTATAATAAACAATAAATATGACAATAAAAATATATCAAAACCACATCTTATGTTTGTACTATTTAATGTATTTTCAATACAGTACTTGTAAATGGTTGTTAACTTTTCATATCCAACATTATAAAGTGAATAAGAAAAAAACATAATTGGCCATTATAGATACCCATAATAAAATGACACATCCATGATATAAATGTCGAAACAAAGAATTTACATATCATTCTTCATTGCCATCACCTTAATTATGTTCCTCGCTTTGAAATATAACATTTTTTCTCTAAAAAATATGTTTAGATATCGGCTCATGTCTCAGTACGAACCACCAATCCTCATTAAACACATCTTGGTAAAAAAAAAGTTGGTTGCAATGATTTGGGAAAACATAAGGTTCATTAGTTTCAACCCACATTTTTTTAGAGTTAATACATATTGGCCCACTATCATAATCTTCCTTCACATTTCTCCAGTCGAAGGTATCCCACCACTTGCAACAAAAAATAACACGTTAAAAAGATGAGATGTCCACTTGCATGATCTCTTTTATCTTTCTAATGTAACCTAACTTGCCCTCTATTAGGTTTTTGTCACGGTGGCTAGCACAACTAAATTGGTCGAAATTCACCTCCACTCCACAATCTTGTGTGATGTGTCCATCATCAACATACTCAGTGTGAAAATGATGTCCATATGCCCACATAGATGGGAACAAATGCACCATAAAAATGTGAACAAAGGACAATGTCATATGTCTAATACCCCAAGCATTAATAAAAACATAATACATGTTACAATTCAAATGTGCAATATTATAAATTGAATGTGGTACTCAAAGAGGTTATTACAGATTTGTTGCACCTAATCCCTATGTTTAGTGCATCAAGATCTTCTCCACATGGGTTACGACCAGACATCACATATTTCTCTTGTATCTGGTCAACCACCCAATTGTTGGGACATATTTTTGACATATTTTCTATTAAATGATCAGAATAAGGCATACTTATACCATTCAAACATCTGAATGCTTTCCTGTCACTGTCTCATTTCCTTCTTTTCTCCTCATACATCATGACACCTAGTTGTGTTGCCTCTGTTTTGTAAAGAATGAATTTATTGATGGCATCATTTTCTAAATTCATTGATGTATACAAAAAATCAAAACGAATAGTATGAGATGAAATATATATTATCAACTTCAGTGTAAATAGTTCCTCTATACAAATTTGACAAAATATAAATGACTTACTCTTTATCAAGCACCTTTTTCCATTCATTTGGAGTAGCTCCCCTTCCCTTTTGTCCACATCCCGTTGTTTTTCTAAAACCACTGCCCCTAGTTTGTTGTCAATTTTCTTGATGTAACTCACTGGCATTATAGAATGAATCATATACTACATACCCATCTTCCATAGAGCCCTCAATTTTCCCTTCTTTGAACAAACCCCTTCAATTTTTTCATGTACCTCTCTAAGAAGAATATCCAACAACATGAGAGCACCCCAGCTAATTCAACCTCATTAGGTAGGTGAATTAGAAGATGGACTTGCAAGTCCATAAAAATCATGGGTCATTCCTTCTTAAACATACAATCAATCTCAGTTATCTCTCGGCACCACCGTGGAATGTTAGCCATATGAATCTCCTTTGATGTGATCCAACATATAAATGTAGATAATTTCGAAATGGCATGTCCAAGGTCTCTTTGAACCATGGGATCTGGGGACACGTATCCCTTCTGATGGACGGTCCCAATTCGCTTCGAACTTCGGAGGATCTGTCTCCCTTACAATGAATACACAATTTCGTCGAACTTGTGAAGGTTGAAGGAGTCGAGGAGTTAACACCTACGCTCCTTATCCAAATCCACTGGTTGTGACAGACCTTGGATCCTCCTGAATGGATCTCGTCCGTTCATCTTCCAAATGAAAGGATCTTCCCTTTTGAGACTTAAATCTCGCTATCCTTCCTGAGCTTCGTCAGTTCTGAAAGACTTAGGCGCTGGCGCGCGCTTTGCGCTCTTTCTCCTGAGATTAATAGAATCCTTCTCCCATAAGACTCAAAATAGTTGGGAGGGTGGACATGCATACGAGAAACTATGCCTAAGGTCGATGAACTCACAGTTCATCTGATTAAACTTGAGCCACTACAGGGATCGAGCATTTACATGCACAAACCATATAGTTCCTTACTTTCTTAAATAGATGATCATGAAAAGATAAAGGGACACAATATAATCATCAAGCAAACATGCACATGCCTGAAACATTTATAGGATATCAAACTTTAATTTACAGTTACATTTCAAATATACAGGATATGAGAATACTTATCTATTTCATATTGTAGCCAACGAACTGATTGTGGTTGTGTGCCTTTCCACCCAACCATAGGCTCAGAGGCATTCACTCTTAGCACTCTGGCCACCCCTGTGCCAAGCCATGATATCGCTAGGGGACTTTCATAGTTTCTCAGGGATTCCTTCTCAGTCAAGGTCTCTGTGAGGTTTATCAAATGCCTCCTCAGCATCAAACTCGTAATCTCCTGCTCAGTTCACGCTCTTCTGTGAGTTCTCAGAGATATTTTCTCGTATTCTCTCTAGTAACCAGAACAACCTATCAAGATTTCAGTTCCTCTTTTCCACTGGAGAGCCTCACGCCCTCTCTCTTCATGTCTGTCTTCTCTTGTCTCTATTTTATGTATATCGTTTTCCATGATGGTTCTCAACCTATCATGTTCCTTCTGTCAGAAGGAAACTCGGGTCAGCTTGGTCTGCCAGACCTTGCGGTACTTCGGGATGAAACTCTTCAGTTAGACAATGCTTCCATTCATGGGGGTGGTTGAGTATTCAACCACCAATCCTTCCTTCATTAATTGATTCCTCTCCTTGGAATATGGAGGGGGTTTATCATTCCCAACAAGGGGAAATTTGGGGTCATTGGACATAATGAACCCTATCTTATAGTTTTCCCATTATTTCCTCTAGTGATATCATGGCCAGTACTTCAAGGCTTCACCCCCACAATCACTTATTGGAAATCTAAACAACGATACATTTACATCCTTCACATGCCTTAGCATGGTAATCATAATTAACGATTAATTACAAGCTGGGGGAAACAAGGGTGTTACAATCCCCTCCCCTTAAAAGGAACATTGTCCTTGGTGTTCTTTCTTAGTAACACATATCTTGCCTTTATCACTCAGCTGCTTCATAAATGTTGATCCTCTTTCTGGGTCAAGTATTTTCAGACTCTTGGCCTTTGTCACATGCCTTCAATAATCTTGGACAACAAGTGTATTAACCACAATTTCATGCGAAAACATTTTATTGTTGTGCAAAATTCAAGAGGAAAATTTTCATAATCTAGCACAATACTTATCTGTGTAGTCTATGGATTTGCATCCACATGGTTGTTTGGTTATCTGGGCTCACTGATTTTCCATGACATACCCATTGTGTGCATGATCCCGATCAATAATATATGAAAAATTTCAAAGTCCCTTCTTCCTTGCGGTCACTTACCCTCCAGGCCCAGACTCAGGCATCCCCTTCTCTGCTATACATTTCCTCGGGTGATCCATCTTTCCTTGCCAAGGATTTCTTGCACAATAATATTTTTAAGGACTTCATTGAGCCTTATAGTCGAGGCATCCCTCAGACTTTCTCTGTCAATGCATCCCTCCAGCTTGTGTTACCACAACACAACATCTTCTAAGGTGATCATGGCTTACCACAAGATTCTCTTGTCCCAATTAGTAGCCTCTTTCATGCTTCCCATCTTGAAAGCCTTCATTTGTCCTCTCTAGATAGATATTTTTCATCTCACCTGTATCACAGGTATACAACAATTATGGAAATTATCATCAATTTTGAATTCAGAATTTTCTCGCAAATTTGTCACCCACATATCTTTCAATTCCATATTTATTTTCAGATTTGTTATATAGGGACCAGATCCGCAAACATGGGACTTTGCTTCGCATATAAGTTTGGCTTAGCAGGCAATTGGTCTTCCTTATGGGCTTACGATAATTCCATATCCAAGGCCGTTTTCTTCCTGCAATTTCAACAATCCTCAACCAAACAAATTGTTAGTTTTCATGCACTTTATATTTTCAAAACTATGCATACTAACAATCCAAGTCATTTTCATCCATTCAAGGGTACACAACAAAAAGGGAAATATTATTATTTATGTAAGCATCCTTTCAACATACTAAATTTTCCAAATACAATTCAAATATTAAATGACTTTAACCAATGTGCCAATATTCATGGTCACATTCATACCCAATGCACCCTTGCATTGATTTTCAAGCTGCCACACTTGGTGACAAGCACTCTGCTATGGTGTGTTGGATTTTAACCAATATCTTCACCATATGGTTGATTCCTTTGCATTCACTCTTACAACAGGACTATGCTTCCTGCAACAGGTTGATCACGATCCCAAATCAATGCACATGAAACTAAATGTTTCTCTTGAATGCACCCAAGCATTCTTCCCTCGTTAGTAACCAGGGTGCCAACACTCATGGCCACCCAATTTTCTCTTTTCTTTAACACCTATACAATGTAAGTAAAATATTGGAAGGTCATCCTTCCTCAATGGAAAATCAATCATCTTCCCTTTATACAAAACTGCATTTCCTCAATGTATTTGATGCAATGTGCTAACTATGAGCACCTTTATCCCCCATCTCACTAGATTGGTCATTGTACCCATGGTACTCTTTAATCATGCATTTTCTTGCAAGGATTATAACTCATCTTTGGCTAGCATGGACTTCCTCTCTCTATTATTCAAATTCTTCTTTCTTGAATCTTACCCCTCTGGGGTAGCAATAGCATACAACAACCACTCACAATTATTTGCATATCTCTAAGATAATGAAATATTTTCAGAAGGGATTCTTACCAAATTCCTTCATACCTTATGCCACATAGGTATGCACATTTTTATACTTGTTCTGGTTGCTAGCACCCTCTCTGATATTACCTCATCAATGGTGCTTTATGGGGACTTTTAAAGCCCCTTTAACAATCTTTTGACAACCACCTTCTCGTAGTCATCCTTTGCTTGAGGTTGTCCATCATTGGCAACTGTCTTTCTCAACAGATATGATTCCTTCCTACACATGTCATCCATCATAAATATATATTAGTCATCATGTAAAATAATAATGTGAGTATCATAGCTTTAAAATCAATAAAACAGTTGTCGTATAGGTCCTAGCATATCTCTATGCACCTCATCACATTATCCTTAATGCTTCCATGAGTGCGACACAAGCAATTCTCAATTGTTTCCACAGTCATACAATTGTCATCATTATGGCGTCAAAACATTTACTTTCATCATCATACCAACTTTTTTGTCACAGAGAAAAACATAATATACAACAAGAAAGGAGTTAAGGCTCTTCCCTTTTCCCAACTCCATCTACACAGTCTGGAACCTTCGGTCCAATTGGGTTATTTTCCAAGCCCTCATTGCCTTTGTTTAATATGGCTTCAACCAAGCATATTCATTCAAACTTACTTACTTACTTATTCTCCTTTCTCCAATTGTAATTGTTTCCACAGTTGTTCTTTAAGCCTACGACTCTGTTAAACAATCCAGAGTTCTTAGGGTGATAAAAGTGTTCCTCCTTTTCTCCTTCTTTGCTTCTGCAATCTACTTCTTATTGTGATCTTCCTACTCGTTTCCTTAAGCAGCCTCGGTTAGGCTCACCCTAACTCTTAGGATACATCAGCATGCTTTAATAGCAAAACTTTTGTTCATAATGAACCATGACCATGTGCACATTTCACATTACCATTCAATTATCATAATGGTCTACACTCATGGGTTAGTTTTCCACTCATATATTTTGCTTTAGAATGTAATCCATGATTCTTATATAAATAAGCTTGTATCCCACTACTCAATTCTCAGAATTCATTAAGGTTGTGACCCCGTTCTCCTAACAGAGTCTTCACACAGTTCCTCCATAGGGAGCTCCTTCAACGTGCAACTTCCTTATTGCATGTCCTTCTCTAACTGTGATGGCCTCAACCTTTAGTTAGCTTCAGTTGTTTACCAAATATTCCATGAGGAATATAAACATGCATCTTTGTTATGCATCCAGATTACTTGTCCACACATATTCCTTGTTTTTCTAACTTACATCCATGATGCACTTAACCACATGCATAATCATAAATCATTTAACTTATGATTGTTCACAATTGTTCTCATGATGTCCTCAAAGGCTTAAACATGTTGCCTTTTGTCATGACAACGGAGCATCCTTGGTTATTCACTCTTTCATTTGTTTCTACTAGCCTTTCTTGAGGGAATGGAACACATTCCCCTCAAGATACCATTCAAAACCAATCTTTCATTACTCCTCGGAATAGAGTCGACCATGCATCCATGGTATTCATTCAATCTTGGCAAGTGTAATTCTTGCCTTACATATCACTCATCAAGGTATCCATATTGTGCCTTTAGTATACATATATTTTTACATCATGCATGTGCGTCACTTGCACATTTAATATCATTCATACCTAATTGATATTAATATCATGCTTCATATCAAGAACCTTCACAATGCAATAAATCCATGCACTCAAGACTATACACACCTAGCCCAAACATACATCAAGCACAATCATTGCTTTCACCCTTTCCATGTCATACGTGCACATCGACATATCAGACTTCCAGATCCTTCTCCCAAGGATCTTACTACCATTCTCATGACTATTTCCATAGAGATACTCAACAATGAGCTTCCCTCTTGTTTGGGAGCTTGCATTCATTCTCATGCTATCCACATGGTCAGTTTAACAGACATAATCATAACTATGTCTCTCTTTCCGTATGACAACAACCAGCAAGAAATCAGCCTGGAAATATTATCTGGGAAAATCCAATTGTTCCCCAAGGCAACAAGATATTAACTTATAGAGCTTCTCTTTCATAACTCAACCATTCTTGGTCAACATATTTCTACAAGGAAATATTTTCCTAGGCTCCCTCTTATAGCTATCTGAGTATGCCAAGCTACTTCCATATGGTTATCATCCACCTCTGGATGTCAATCTAACCGATTGGGCTTCTAGAAGTACCCCAAGACTTCCTTTACCACATTCAGGATCAACATTTAATCAACCATTTTACCTTATTTATAATAAATTTTAATGTCTAATAATATTTGGACTATTCCCTTAAATCCCAGATACAATTTCCAATTATGTTACTTACTAAGTATTCTAGTTCATAACTCCAGAGTATCTTTAGGTCATGATCAGTCTTAACCATTACACCTAGAATTCTTCCTTTTGTTCAGCAACAATCAAGGATGGAGGTCACTCTCCTCCTCCCACAAGAATTCTGGCAGATCAGTTTCCTATCCACCAAGCAAGGGAGGCTGTTGTGATTTCTCACTCAATCACTCTATATTTCTATAGCTCCGTTTATCAGCTTGATTAGAAAAACCCTGCCCAACAATTCATGTACCCAGAAACAAAATTTGTTTCTCAGTTCCCATCGAAACCCGAGAGTTGTGCATGCTCTCCCTTTTAAGAGAATGGTCACCAAACTCATTCCTCTTATCGTGAGGGGTTATACACATATACAAAGTTTAATCCTTCATTAAAGCAGTAATTATTACTGCTACGGATCCTTTCAATCCATTCACATCCAATTCATACTATTAGTGCCCAACAACATAATCCTACTCCTACAAGATCGACTATCATTTCCCAAAGAAATGATAGGCTTCCTTTGCCACGGACTAGCATGATTCAATCTCATTGGGTAAAATCCCAACTGAATTTTAATCTACATCCTTCAATGAACTTGTGCATATAATTTCCATATGACAGTGGTACTCTCAGCAGGTTCATGTTAGCCTAGCCTCTCGACTGTTCTCCGACCTATCCAGGACTGTGTCTGAATCATGCTCTTCTAGATAGGGTAGGGTAGTACGCCCTCTCCCTTAAATTTTTTCTAATAATATTTTTATGTGACTCGTGCATGAGCCCAAGCAGGCCAAGTGTTCTTTCCATGTTCTGATACCAATTTGTAACATGCCTGACCCCTAAATACCCTTTCTAGGGATGGGGCATCAAAAATTTTCTTGCTCTAGTCATCTCAAATCATCCCTCTGAGGTCTTCATCCTCTTTTACTAGCATGTAGCTTTCTAACGACTATTACCGGGATCTTATATGACCTCGGGTTTGCAATATATGGCCTCCGGAAGTTGCTCGGGCTTATCGATTGGGGACTTTGTCACTGAACGCCCCCTTTTCTTACTGCACACATTCTCCCCGAAATCTCTCCACGTGGCCTTGGCCATTCAATGTTCGGTGTTTGGTGTTCAGTGTTTTACATTGAACGTCCCTCTCCTATGTCACGCCCCAAATCTTCCGAACTCTCGAAGTTCCGGACTCCCATAATCCCAATTGCATCACCAACCACGTTGGCCAGGCGGGTACGAACTAGAGGCTAACACATGACGAGGGCCAAAGGTGACATGTGTCCTCATTAGGAGGTGACACATGTCATGCTCCAATAGGCATAACAGGTCTACAAAACGTCCATATTTTGGTGACACGTGGCACATTAATCATGGGTCCACGTCACCCTGAGTGACATTAGCATGCCATGTCACCTCGGGCTGACAGTGTTCCAAACCCTATGATCTCACGGTCAAGATGAATCCATGTAGGCCTCAGGATCTATGTCTTCAGTCACTTTGTAACTTCGACATTTGGGGGTTTCATGGTGTAGTCCTCTCCTTACCCCCGGAGTAGGTCAAAGCCGAATTTATCATGGGGTAGATCCAATGGTCACGAATGGATGTGAAGCTCCTTCATATTGATGTCCCTCATTAATTTGTGACTTCAGAACTTATCGACACACCACACCTCAAATCCCCCGGGGTGCCAAGTCTCTCGACTAAACGATCTGGTGCCACACATCCCCTACCTATCAACAACTGAGATTTACTCTATCGTTCATGACTTCGAGAGTCTTCACACTTTGAAGACTCTTGGACAAGTTCCTCTGGAGTGCCAAGTCCCCGAACTACAAGATCTCATGCCACGTGGACCAAATGGGTAATTTCCAGAGATGGAACATGGCAAGGCAGAGATGACACATGGTCCCTTTAGTGGGTGACACATGTCACGTGTTAATGGACCTATAGGGTCTGTGAAATGCATGAACCTAGGTGACATGTGGCACGTTGGTCGTGGGTCCATGTCACCTTGGGTGATGTCACTGGGCCATGTCACTCCAGACTGATAACCTTCTAACATCCCTCAGATCTCAAGGTCGAGATATAACCATGTAGCTCCATATATCTACATCTCTTGTTACTTTGGGAATTCGACTTTCAGAAGTTTTGCTATGAAAACTCCTCGTGACTCTCGGAATTGGTCAGCATTGGGTTGACCATAGTATAAATCTGACAGTCAGGGTATATCCACGTAGACCCACATAATCTACGACTATCGTGGCTTTGGGACTTCAGTCTTCGGCCCTTCGGGAGTTCCTCTTCTCGTTAACACACCAACCCAAAACTGTCGAAGTGCCACTCTCTAAACCGTGGGATCTGGTGACACGTATCCCTTCCGATGGATGATCCCAATTCGCTTTGGACTTCGGGACTTCGGGGGATCCATCTCCCTTACAATGAATACATAATTTTTCCAAACTCGTGAAGGTTGAAGGAGTCGAGAAGTTAACACCTACGCTCCTCCAAATCCAACGGTCGTGACAGACCTTGGATCCTCCCAAACAGATCTCATCCTCTCGTCTTCCAAACAAAAGGATCTTCCCTTTCTAGAATTAAATCTCACTATCCTTCCTTGGCTTCGTCAGTTCTAAAATACTTAGGCACTGGCGCGTGCTTTGCGCTCTTTCTCACGAGCTTAATAGACTTCTTCTCCCAGAAGACTCAAAACAGTTGGGAGGGTGGACATGCATACGGGAAACTATTCCCAAGGTCGATGAACTCACAGTCCATCTGATTAAACTTGAGCCACTACATGGCTTGAGCATTTACATGCACAAACCATATAGTTCCTTACTTGCTTAAATACATGATCACGCAAAGATAAAAGGACACAGTCTAATCATCAAGAAAACATGCACATGTCTGAAACATTTATAGGATATCCAACTTTAATTTACAGTTACAGTTCAAATATACAGGATATGAGAATACTTATCTATTTCATATTGTAGCCAACGAACTGACTGTGGGTGTGCACCTTTCCACCTAACCATAGGCTCAGAGGCATTCACTCTTAGCACTTTGATCACCCTAGTGCCAAGCCATTATATCACTAGGGGACTTTTGTAGTTTCTCAAGGATTCCTTCTCAATCACGGTCTCTGCAAGTTTTATCAGATGCCTCCTCAGCATCAAGCTCGCAGTCTCTTACTTAGTTCGCACTCGTCTATAATTTCTCAGAGATATTTTCTCTTGTTCTCTCCAGTAACCAAAACAACTTATCAAGCTTCCAGTTCCTCTTTTCCACTGGAGATCCTCACACCCTCTCTCTTCCCATCTGTCTTCTCTCGTCTCTATTTTATGTATATATTTTCCCAGGATGGTTCTCGACCTATCATGTTCCTTCTGTCAGAAGGAAACTCAGGTCAGCCTGGTCTGCCAGACCCTGCAGTACTTCGAGATGACATTCTTCAGTCAGACCATGCTTCCATTCATGGGTGTGGTTGAGTATTCAACCACTAGTCCTTCCTTCATTAACTTATTCCTCTCCTTGGGATCCAGAGGAGGTCTATCATTCCCAACAAGGCGAAATTCAGGTTCATTTGACATAATGAACCCTCTCTTGTAGTTTTCCCATTCTTTCCTCTAGTGATATCATGGCTAGTACTTCAAGGCTTCACCCCCACAGTCATTTATTGGCAATTTAAACAACAATACATTTACATCGTTCACATGCCTTAGCATGGTAATCATAATTAACGATTAATTACAAGCTAAGTTGAATCTCCCATTGCTTGATTTATCGGTGTGTGTGAGGGCGGGGCAGGGTCTAGTCTCTTTATGATTATGATATTGAAAGGACTAGAAAGAAATAGAATGTCTTTATAGGAATAACTGGTTTCACAACAGGATCCATATAAAGGTTTTGGCTTCGTGAGGAACGTATTTTTCTCTCAAAAATCCACGCATCCCGACGAGCAAGAAAGAGGGCTTACTTCTCTTTAAGTGACACCTTTCAACCATAGGGCGACAAGCTTAGCGATTATTACTAAGGAAGCACTAACTTATCAATGTTGGGGTTGCACGGTGGCTCATTCACCTTGATTAGATACAATGATAAGAGCCAATACTGATGTTGCGTGTTGTTTTGGGTGTTACATTGTTTAATATTTCATTAACTATGAAATCATGGGTGTCTAGAAGAGGCATTTCTGATCATTCACCTATTTTATTTCAACTAAATCCAGGTGGAGATTCCCCTCCATTGCCCTTAAAATTCAACCTAGTGTGTGTTAGCGCAATTTCTTGCAACATGGTGTTTTCTTCTAGTTTCGGTCCCCTGGTGTAAATGCGTAGAAGTGGGGTTTGAAAACCGGTCGAGTGTGTTTTATTCAAAGGCCACAGCCATGAGCGTCGAGCCTATCCCACAGAATAAGCCCATTTCGGGCTTAAAATCAAGCGAGCGGGCACTTTGTCTTTCAACGGCGAGGATCCACAGATGGGGCAGATCGACGATCGTCGGGTAAGTTTGGGTCGTAGAGTTGCACGTGGTCAAGCGCCTGAGCTCATATCCTATGGCCAAACTCACAAAACGATCAAGCCATTTCGGTATTTCGGCTACCGGGACTTCAACATACAAGGGTCTCTCCTCCTTGCATCATGTATCCCCAGTGCATGAAATCCTGAAAGAACCAGGACCGTTGATCAAGAAATGATCTAGGTCGTCCATCCAATGGGAAACGTGGTGCGCGATCAAGCCATTTCGGCTACCGGGAATTCGAGAGAACAAAGGGTCTCCTCTTTCCACTGCATTTTAGAACCCCAAAGCCCGAAATGTCGAAATGGTCCAGGCCAGAGGTGGTCCCACATTTGAGAAGTGATCTAGGCCGTCCATCCAATGGGACATGTGGCACGCGATCAAGCCATTTCGGCTACCGGGACTTCGAGAGAATAGAGGGTCTCATCCTTTCGCTGCATTTCAAATCCCCGAAGCCCGAAACGCCGAAAGGGTCCAGGCCAGAGGCGGTCCCACATTCATTCAAGTGTTGATCTAGGTTGTCCATCCAATAGGATGTGTGGCACACGATCAAGCCATTTCGGCTACTGGGACTTCGAGAGAACAGAGGGTCTTTTTCCTCCACTGCATTTCAAATCGCCGAAACATGAAATGTCGAAAGCACCTTTGAAGATAGTCACAGGATCACAACCTGTGGTCACTTGGGGGTGATAGAAAGAACTGTGCAAAGGGCCAAAGCATCGGGTTTAGCTGCAGAAGGGATCACCGCGTTCTCCAAAGACCAGTTTAGCTCGACCTCGACCTTGGTCCTTGCTAAAAATAAATGAAGGTGGATGGAGGTAGTTGAAACCTCGGCTCACTCATTAAATGAAAAGCATGGAGGTTCTGGCAGGCAGTCTACCTGAGATGGTCCTGTATGCTAGTTTTCTCCAAAGAAGCCATGTCGAGTTCTCGTCTGAACAGAGGAGTCTGTACACGCTATTTTATCCTTTAATGTTTCATCTACCCCCCCTGCAAAATCCATGCAAAGTTAAGATGACGTCTAACAAAGGAGTTCAGGCCAGATTTGACTAAAGAGATGCCACACCTTGAAAGTCCTGAGACACCTCTGCTGGGTGAAAGTTTAGGAGTATATGTACTCAGTTTTGTACTTTTGTAAGCATCGATGGTAGAGCACAGCTCCCGATTGTAAAGCTTTAATCCAACCTCTGGTTCTTTGGTTATAGAAGAACATTTGAGACTTCTTGTTTAATGGCAGCCAACCTCTTCTTTTCCTTTTTCCCTCTGAATCTGAAAGCACGGGCATAGATGATCCAGTCGAGTGTTGCATAGCTATATAATGTAGGTTTGATTATATCAGTTCTAAAATCTTTTTAGGTTCATTTTGAAGTTTATTTGGCTCTGAGAGGATCTCATATCCGAGACTTTTCCTCTTTTGTGAAGACTGCTGGAAGACCGGATGTCTAGAGCAGACTTTATTTCCCCTCTCTTTCCCTCCACTTACTCACCACTATCATTATTATTGGCTTAAATTAGGTCAAGACCTCATATGTCATTGTTGTTCTAGCCCAGTTTTCTGAGTTATAACGATATGATTCTGAGTTTCTTTCCATTTGATCAACCTCTACAAACAAATCGTGACACAAAATTGATGGGTGTCGGGCTCTGC
>ML793264.1:320233-344923 GCA_009831015.1 Picea engelmannii | reverse complement strand
TGTGTTCAAGCACCCACTTGAACCTTTGAGGACACAAGTCCTCCCTAGCTCCTCCCAACCACCCTAAAATATGAATATTTGCTACTGAAACTTATTACAGTGATATGATGTTCAACAATGGCTTACCAGACTCATCATTGTTCTGCTGCATTTCGTTGCTCTGTCTACCTCATTGCCTTTATGCACACATCACTTGTGTTGTCTGTTCTTTCGCTTGTTATGATCTGTGGGCCATGTCCATTCACTGCACAGTTCCTCTTATGTGCTCTTTAGTTGCTACACTCTCCTCCTTCTTCACACAAGAATCACCTTCATCAACAACAATCACAGCAACCTCCAACAGCAACAACAACCACTTCTCTTCTATGTCCTTTATATATAGCTTCTGTGCATCTTGTGCATGCAATATTCTCCATTCCTCTTCATGCTGACTCCACGCCGTTATGCTCCACCTCTCGAGTGCTCTGTCTAATCATCATCGTGACTCTTCAGCTTCTCTGGCGGTTTTCCCACGCGTTCAACATCACTGGATGTTATGCTGAGATTCCTCAGCCTCTCTGGCAGTTGAGACTCTTCGTCTTCTCTGTGATAGTCGAGCTCATATTCTCTGTTTCAGTTACAGCCTCAATCCCATCCAGCTGTCAATCGCCTACACAAGTCGTCTTCATTCCACTGGCAGATTCCATGTGACTCTTCTGCTCCTCTGGAAATCACACCGAAGTCTCTTCGTATCCTCTGGTAGAAACCATCAATGGTTACTAGCAGTTTCACTGTGTTGTGCAACAGTAGCCCTCCGATCTTGTTCAAATTCACCTGCACCGTTGGATTAACTCTAAAGGGTATTGTCATTATTTACCCGTTTCGCACTTTCGCAATTCGGAGATTCTACGATGAGACATCTTGACTCTCCATGTCACGAGCTCCGAAATTCCGAGGCGAAGCTCTTTTGCACTAGGTCCTTCCTCCACGTGACCATACGCGGTGACAACAGGTTGCGCTAAAAGGCGCTGCAAACTCATGATCTTCATAGACCCTGATCGACGGTCCATGATCTTGATGAATCAACGGTCCAGATCTTTTCGAGATCTCGCATCTCATTGTTCCTTAGTTGGAGGTTCTCGTCACTCCAAGTCACGATAGGCGAAGCTCCGAGATGGAGTTCAAATCAATGATCCACGTTCTTGGTGATCCGACGGTCCTGATATTTTCACGATCTCGCATCTCGTTGTTCCTTATATGGAGGTTCTCGTCATTCCAAGTTGCGATAGGCGAAGCTCCAAGATGGAGCTCAGATCAACGGTCCAGAATCTTGGTGTATTGACGGTCCAGATCTCTTCGTGAATTCGCATCTCACAGTTCCTATGATGAAGGGTCTCATCACACCGAGTCACGATAGCCGAGACTCCGAGATGGAGTAGGATCAACGATCAAGATCAAACCTTGATCTGACGACCAAGATCACACCTCGATCTGATGGCTAAGATCAAACCCTGTTCCTTTGACTTTCCAGTCAGCGACATGACGATATTTCACCACGTGTCCTCTTGATCCAACGGACCACGACTGTCATATCTGCCTTGTAGCTTCACCATATCTAACGGCTATTGGTCCTTCGTACTTCCCCCAGATCCTACGGCTCAGATCTTCTCGCGATTTCGCCAATTCACCGTGTGAGTTCTCGACACCTTCAAGTCCCGATCTACGAAAATCCGATGAGGAGTTAAATCAACGGTCCAGATTTATTCTCGATTCTATGGCTCAGATTAAGTCGTGACTTCGCATATCGCGATTACGCCCGCTTCTCCTTGTTCTTTAAACACCGTGCAGGTTTTCCTTGATCCAACGGTGGTCGGATCCTGCGCTCAGATCTAACGCCTGAGATCTATCCTTCTCTTCAGCGCGTGCTCTTCTTGTCTTTATTTAGATCTGACGGTCCTCATGCCGTCGGGAATTTTGGATGGGATCCAACGATCATTGACGCTTCTCCTCCAAGCTTACACATCCTTCTTACTTGGAAGAATTTTGACTCTGCGCTAATTCCTCCTGAGCCTTCGTTGTTCCTGTTTTTCGACTCTACGCTAATTCCTCCTGAGCCTTCGTTGTTCCTGTTTGTCCATCGATGCACACTCTGATCCTGCCATCTTCACTGTTGTACTTGCCATCAATGACAAGCATACGCTACCTGTTAAGCATTTGCCAACAAGCTATATAATGTAGGTTTGATTATATCCATTCTGCAATCTTTTTAGGTTCATTTTGAAGTTTATTCGGCTCTGAGAGGATCTCATATCCGAGACTTTTCCTCTTTTGTGAAGACTGTTGGAAGACCGAATGTCCAGAGCAGACTTTATTTCCCCTCTCTTTCCCTCCACTTACTCACCACTATCATTATTATTGGATTAAGTTAGGTCAAGACCTCATATGTCACTGTTGTTCCAGCCCAATTTTCTGAGTTATAACGATATGATTATGAGTTTCTTTCCATTTGATCAACCTCTACAAACAAATCGTGACATAAAATTGATGGGTGTTGAGCTCTGCTCCTGCTGCAATCCAGGAGTGACTTTTGACGCTAACAGTGTGGTTATTCAAGGAAGATTATAGGAAATTGATTTCAAACACATGGGTGCACCTCAACTCTTTGTCTCCCTCCTCTATGATGAAACAATTCGCAGACAATATCGCCATAATTAAGGAAGTTATGAAGAATTGGTATAAGACTTATAAGGAGAAGACCCTTGGTCAACTAAAGGAGGCAGAAACAAAGATAGCAAAAATACATGAGGACAATGCCTTTGGGTATTGGTCAGGGAAACATCTCTCACATTTGTGAGAATTTGAATATGTTTGACATTCAATATTGTAAAAAGAGGAGAAAAGGTGGTGACTGAAAAGTAGAGCGGTGTGGATAAAAGAAGGTGACAATAATTCTAAGTTTTTTCATAATTATGAGAACCCATGTAAGAATTTCAATACTATTTGGGAGGTAAAAACCTGGGATGGTACGATTGTAGACTCCTTTATGTACAAAGCAAACGAAGCGGTTTCCCACTTCAGTTCCCTATTTCAGGAACCATCGAGTTGTCCCATTCAGGAGATATTGGAAGTGCTCTCAAAATTTCTATGTGTTTTCACTGAAGACATGAACAATTCATTGATTGGAGAAGTTACAAAAGTTGAAGTTCTCGCTACCCTCTCCTCCATGCAAAGAGGAAAGAGCCCTAGGCTTGACGGGTTAACTGTGGAATTTTGCATGGGTTTTTATGATATAATCAAGGGTGATCTACTCAAGGTAGTTCGAGAGTCCGAAAGGATGGGAGAAATCCTACGTTCATTTAACTCCACCTTTATTTCCCTTATCCTCAAAAAACATTATTTGAGCTCCTTCGGGGACTACCATCCCATTTCGTACTGCAACATAATTTATAAAATTATGGATAAAATCATAGCTAGGATGCTAAAGCCAATTTTCAATGAAATAATATTTGAAGAGCAATTTGGTTTTCATCAGAAGAGACAAATTCACGATATTGTGGTTATTACTCAAGAGGCCCTTGAATATGTCCATCTACACAAGTAGGTCATAGATATCCTCAAGTTGGGCATGTCTAAATCATATGATGGGGTTAGTTGGACCTTTTTGTGGCTCGTTCTCATAAAAATAGGCATGGATCTTTCTTTGGTAAATTGGATATTGGGGTCTATCTATTCAGTAAATTTTGTGGTACTTATCAATGGTGCACCTTCAAGATTCTTCAGAGCCTCAAGGGGTCTTTGAAAAGGTTTCCCTTTAGCCTAGTTCATGTTCCTAATCGTCGTTGAAGCTTTGAGCAAATTAATTGAAGATGCAAGGGTAAAAGGAGATTTTTTTGGAGTTAAGGTGGCAGGTTGGGAAAAAAATTCCCATCTTCTCTTTGTAGATGACATTATATGTTTCATTAGTGGAACCTTGAAAGGCATTGTCTCCTTATGTGGAGTATTAAATATCTATTACAGTCCAACATGTATGAAAATCAGTGTTGATGAATCTTGTCTTATTCTTAATAAATTTCCTAATAATATTGCTCAGCATATTGGTGGTTTACTTCCTTTCCCTCGAAAGGACCTCCAATCTGGGTTCACGTATCTCGAATCCATTCTTAAACCCAATAAATATAGATTTGTCGATTCGATATGGTTGTACAAGAATGTAGAGGCTTGGATATCCCTCTGGGTTAACAAGCTTCTATCTAGAGGTGGAAGACTTATGTTGGTCAATTCAATTCTAGAAAAAAACCCAGTCTACTAGAGCTTGATAGTCACGATCCCAAAAGGAATATTGACTAAAATTAAGAAAATTGGATTTAGGTTCCTGTGATCTAGATCATGTTCTTTTAGAGGACTCCCTTGGTGAAATGGAGTCGGTTAGATAACCCTAAAAATATTGGAGGATGGGGCATGAAAAACATTTTCCATTTCCCCCAGTCTTTAGTTGCTCGAAGTCTATGGAGGTTGACACTAAACAATGGTCTTTGGGGTAGAGTCATGAAGGCTAAATACATGTAGGGCCTAGCAATAAAAGATTTTTTCAGGCTTCCGATGAAGTCCTCCAGTGGTTTCATTGTTTGGAAGACATTGTTACGCGCTTTCCCATTGGTTGGACAATGGACTGCATGGAATATAGGAAATGGGAAGAAAGTTAGAGTTGGTGAAGACCCTTGGATGGGATCCAAAAATGATTACATGCTTTCGACCTCTCTTGTTCAAAAACTCCATGTGAAGGGTATATTCTTCATTGAAGATGTCAAGGCCCAATCTCCTTAGAATAAGGGTAGATATGGATGCAATTCATGGGTTTATCTAGGATTGGAAGGGAAAGACGTGATCATATGGAATCAATTTACAAAATTATTAGTTTTAAACTACATCAAGATTGAAGAGGAGGAGGAATATTCACTCGTATGGACTAAAAACCCAGGTATTGGGGACTACACAACAAAGTTGGGATATCAAGCTATTTTGGAGACGTAAACAACTATTGAAAAGAAATGGTGGTGGGGCCCTATTTGGAAGTTGAAAACCCCTTTAAAGAGTAAAATTACTATTTGGTTGGCCATCAATAACAAGATTTTGACTTGGGATAACGATATCAAAAGGGGGTGGTTTGGTCCAAGCATGTGTGTTATATGTAATTCCAATGAGGAATCGATAAATCATGTCTTTATATTATATTTGTATATGGTGCAAGTGATGAAGCTCTTGAATGATGAATTCAGGCAGAATTCCTCTTGGAACAACGTTCAACATGAAAATTGTCTAAAGGACTGGTTATCTGACAAATCTATAAAGCTTTCTGAAGGTCTGTCGTGCATATTGGTCAATATTGTTTTATGGGCACATAATGTGTGGATGTTCAAGAACGAAAAGGTGCCACCTGAAGTCTCAGTTGGTCTCATAAGAAAAATCTCAAAGGAATTCAAGCTAGCTCCTAAAGAAAAGAAAACCAGACTCCCAATAATTCCCGAGCTCAACCAAGATATTCCGTGGGGATTTTTCAATGGCGCCTCCTAGGGCCATCCTCCCTGATGTGGCATTGGGTTGGTTCTGTTTATAAACTGGAATCACCTTCTTCATTTAAGGTATGCTCCTGGTATAGGGATTAACAACAAATAATAATTCATTGCCTTATGGACGTTGCTTGAAATAGGCATAAAAAAAGGTATCAAAAAGCTTCAAATATTGTGCGATTCTAAATTGATCTTAGACTGGCTAAATAAAAAATCTTTAGTGTTAGATATTTGATGAAATCATTGCTACGGGGCATTATTCACTCTCTCGACTCATTATAATGGCACTCCTGCAACCATATTCTCTAAGATCTTAACGAGAAATTTGACGCCCTTTCCGAGGACGCCATGACTCTTCCTATTAGGGATTGTGGTCTTTATGAATCTTTCGAGGGAGAGGAACTAGAATCCATGGAGTTCCTACTTTGACAATTAGATGTGTATTTGAAATTCACGACAGGTTTTTCTTTTCTAGACCGTTAGTTATGAGGAATGGAGATAGATTGAAGATTTTCGAAATATGTTTTCAAAACCTATAAATTGTTTATATATAGATAATAGGTTTTGTTAATGTTCCTCTTAATTATGATAAGGAGAAAGAGAAGAATAGATTTTCACGCGCTCTGAGATGTCCTCTTACAAACAACAATATGTATATTCATAGCTAATGAATATAAGATTTTTTTCTTTGGAAAAAAAATATTAACGAATGTCTTCCATCAAATATTGATATCAATGATTAAATTAAGGTGGTTTTGTGCACGAGATAGATGGACAAATGAAGAAAAGAGAACATGGGAAATAAGAAAACATGTAACAACATAATGGCTTCAGGGGGATATTTTATTTGTTGGGATATGATTTTCTAACTATTTTTGAAAAGGAGAATCAAAGCTTGAGTGGGAAAAGGGAGTGGTTGTAACCAAAAAGGAAGAGAAGAAATGAAGATTGAGGAGGATTGATTATAAAAAAAGACTCTTGTTTCTAGAATGGGGGATGGAAAATCCATAATTTGGCATGTATATTGTTATCAGGTTGAAGAAAGGATGGGGAGGTTGTTGGATTTTGCTTTGTACCTCAGTCCGAGGAATTGTTTCTAAAGATTGAATACAAAGAAAGGTCGATTCATTATAAGTTTGTATAATCGTACATTTCTGTCAATTGATTATTTTATTGAGTTCTTTTCATTATTGAAATTGCTTGGTAAAATATTATGATTTGGTTGTGGATTTAATTGTAGGGACATGTACCATATGTTTTAGATATGAATTTTTTCTTATGTTTGAGAACTAAACATGCTAGTAAGTTTTATGCCAATATTTACGAATTCCTTCTTGATTTTAGTAATTAAGGCTTATGCCTATATTTATGATAGGTTACTACTAGATTAGGATTAATTAGAGGTTAGAATAAACATTATGTGCTCCCAATGTTTTTCCAAAAATTTTCGCTCTGTGGTTTTTTGCAATCCTAATTCGCTATAACCCTAATCGGGTAGGAAATATGGTTGTAAGAAGCGAGAGGAAACTGTAGACAAGGAAAGGGAATTGGGTCTTCATTCAAGACTGGATATCACTTTCAAGAAGGACCCCAAAGGAAATAGAGGACCAAGTAGCTCTGTGCATCCTAAAGGGGGGGTGTTACACACCAAATTTCCACACTGCTAAGTGACACACTTATGTATTGTATTCTACTAAGTATCGTAATTGAATGTCGCAAATGTGGAAGTGTTGGTCATGTTCCATAGAAAAATTAGGGGATAAAACCCATCACCTGGAGGCCTAAATACACTTTGTCATGATGTGGAAGTGTCTATCATGCTCCCTAGACAAATTGGTGAAGAAAAAACATCATTTGAGAGCCAGAACCATGCCTTTTACATGGAATTTTGACCATCCTTGGAGATTTTGAAGGTCAACGCTCCCCTACCCACGTATAGGGAGTGTTGAACCCTTTTCAACACTCCCCTGCCCATAGTTAGGGAGTGTTACCAACGCTATTTTTTCTTCCTTGAGGGAGCATTGAAATGGTTAGAAGAAGTTATGGAATTGCACCTTTTTCTAAGGTCCAGCTTCGAAGAGATGAGATTTGTTTGGGTTGAATCATATCCCATGGCACTATCTTAGGATAAAATCCCACCTCATGGAATCATTACCTCAACCACTTCCCAAAATAGTACATGGTGGTTAAGCCTCCCAATCCTATATATTGAGAGCATTTCCATGGTAAAAGAGGGAGAATCCACTGAAGCGTCATCATTTTGATCTCAAGACATTCATGCAAGGGCTAGACTGGAGAGCTTGGAGAAGATTGTTGCAGCATCAACAGATCATTTGTAAGTGCCTTCTTATTAGCTTTCCATTAATATCAACTTGGCATATTCCTTTCATTATGTTGTTCATGATAATGTCTATGCTTAAATCAAATCAAATATAGATAGATTTAGTTCTTACCTTACAATATCTAGTACAATTAGAAAGGTTTGATTGCCTCTTGTTTTGTAGGTCTCTTTTATTGCTGAAGGAATTGGAGTAGTGAGGAAAAGGATGGAGCAACGAGGACAAATTTTGAAAACCAAGTGATTCTCCCTTCTTCTATATACAGGGTAAGGAACTAGATCTAAAAGGAAAGTAGTAACCACTTGTTTACTTATGTCTTTCAACCAAAGAAGGAGTCTCGGTCCAAAGGGGAGTTCAACATGTCCGCAAATTCTACTAAATGTCGCATTTAAGTATCACTTATGTAGGTTTTGATTTGCCACATTCCTAAGTGTTGACTTATATTCTACTAAGTGTCGTAATTGAATGTCAAAAATGTGGAAGTGTTGGTCGTGTTCCCTGGACAAATTTAGGGAGAAAACCCATCACATGGAGGCCTAAATACACTTTTGCATCATGTGGAAGTGTCTATCATGACCCCTAGACAAATTAGTGAAGAAAACTCATAATTTGAAGGTCGAAAAAACAGTTTTTACCCTGATTTTTTAACCATTTTTTATGATTGACGCCCCCCTGCCCATACATAGGGAGTGTTAGTCCCTTACTAATACTCCCTGCTTAGTTATAGGGGAGTTTTAGTAACACTCTGTGGCTAGTGTTGGGGGAGCCTTAGTCTTKTTACACCTAACCCACCTTTTCCTATAGGAAAAGGTGGGTTAGGTGTAACAAGAATAAGGCTCCCCCAAAATCCTGAGATGCTCTTGAGTTATTATGGTTGAGGGATGACTCATGAGTTCGAGTCATCCATATTCCTTCCATTTTGGGTACTAAATCCTAACCCAAGGAGTGAATATCTCAACCATTCCCTTGAATATTTATGGTGGTTAAGCCTCTCAAGTTCTATATAATCAAGGCCATTCATAGGTAAAAGGAGAGTTCTGAAGAGTATCAAACCTTTGTTACATGTTATTTAGAAATATTTCAGAAGCATTCTCATTATCGTTGGGTGACGCATAAGGGGTTGGGAAGGATAATCTTGGAGGAAATATTGCATCACATCAGCATGATTGTAAGTATTGTCCATTATTTGTCATGAATATAAGCTTGGTCTATTCTCATACTTTTGTCTCGTTTACTTTACATAATAATGTTTATGCTTGTTTCATTTAGTTATATTTGATTTAATCTAACTTTGTGCAAGTAGTAGAAGAGGAATATTGTTATGTTGAAGTGCATGGAGATTGTATTCAAGCTAAGATTGGATCCAACGTTGGAGCAACAAGGAGCAATGAGGACAGCCTTCAAAAAATGTGCACTCTTATTTCCTTTTCCTTCTTCTCGTTTTCATGTGTGAATAAACAAGTGAAATGGATGTTAGTGTCCAATTGCTCTATTTTGTCTTAGCCGAAGAAAACTTGACTAAGGGGATCTTAACCTATCCGCAGGGTAATATTTCTCATAACAGGGGGGCCCAAAACCCTCAGGTAAATAATGAAATTAGTCTCCTAGAATTGAAGGAGATTGGGATTAAAGACAAGACACAATCAATAAGGCATTTTATTAAAATTGAAAACCCCAAATCCTCGGCCTCCAGAAGACAAAAATGAAGGACGTGATTGTTCTTCAGGAGAGTAAATACTTTTGGAATCACAGTATGGGATTAGTAGTAAGCTCATGAGTAGCGTCAGGCAGTCTATGTACTCTATGGAAACCCCATCAGTTTTAGTTGGTAGAAACCAAGGATTCCCTCCACTGGCTACTAGTCATGTTAGTCCATCTCACTTCAAGTAAGTCTTACATAATAGTAAATGTTTACATGTAAAATAAATACCATAAAAAACAAGAGTGTTGGATCTCTTTGATAACCTTTTCCGAGATAGATTCCTCGACCAATTTTGTATTTGTAGGAGATTTCAATTGCATTATCCATCACTAGAAAAAAAAGGGTGGATCCTCTCCTCGAGATCCTTGCCGAGAACATATAAAAGACTTAATTTCTTCTCTGGATTTGTATGATGTCAAGCCTTACAAATATTTGTTTACTGGTCTAATCATTGGGAAAGTCTTGCTCATATTGAAGCAAGGCTTGATCACTTCCTCATAAGTGGCTCCTTTCTCTCTGAACCCTCTTCCTTTGTATCCCATATTCTCCCCTAGGTGAGCTCAGATCACAAGCCTATCTACCTCTTCTTCCCCTTTGACCGAAATCTGGGTCTAATCCCCTTTCGTTTTAACCCCTTATGGTCGGATCACCCCTCCTTCCATCCCTTGGTCACTTCGTCTTTGAGCCATTGGGTTTTTGGCTCTCCTGTATATATTTGGGAACATAAGCTAATCCGCTTGAAAAAGTCCATAAAATACTAGGTCAAGTTGTCCTTCAAGGCTCTGCAGAAAGACATTCTTCAATTACAGGAAAAATTAGGGGAGGTTGCGACCAAATTGGAAGAAATCCCAGTCATTGCATCCCTTCTAAAAGAGGAAGAACAATGCCATAAGTAACTTCATGTGGCAATGACTAAGGAGGAAGAAAATTGGAGACTGGAATCTCATTGTTTATGGCTTCAAGCGGGATATCAGAGAACCTCATTTTTTTACAACCAATGCAAGGTGAGGAAAGGGAAGAAAACAGTCGAGGAGATTTATATGGAGGATCAAACTATTCCCACCTCTTTTGAAGACATCAAGAAGGAAGTGTTAGCTCATTTTGTTGACATCTACTCCGAAAAAAGGTCCAGTGGATCCCACTCTCAGGGATTGGGCTCTATCCTTTATCCTATAACTAGTCACAGAAAGGGATAATGCAAATGTTACTTCGAGGGTTACTAAGGGGGAGATTTTGTGCACATTAATGCAATTTGATTCAAATAAGGCCCCAAGTCTAGATGGCTTCACAGTGTACTTCTACAAAAAATGTAGGCACATCATTTAAGTTTGATTTGGTAAGGATGATCCAACATGTCCAGAAGTCGTGTAGAATGGGGGGAGCTGCCAACTATGATTTTCTAGCACCAATCCCTAAGGAACGTAATGCAATGACATTTTCTAGATTTTGTCCTATTCCATTGTGCAATTTTTCCTACAAGATAATTTCAAAAATTATTGCTACTAGGGTACAAAAGATTTTTCCTAGGTTTCTTTCCCCTCTCAAGGGGGATTTGTAGCGAAACTTTAAATCTAGGACAATATTGTTCTAGTTCATGAGGCAATCCATTCTATTAATAATAGGGGAGTTCGTGGAATGTCCATCAAGATAGATATGGCGAACACCTTTGATCGAGTTCGCCATAGCTTTATTTTAGCAATTCTGGCAAAATTTGGATTTCATCCCTCCTTCATCCATTGGATTGCAACGTTCATCAACAACCCCTGGATTGCACCTTTGTTAATTGGTAGAACCTCAAAGTTTTTCCAGGCTTCAATAGGTATAAGGAAAGGCTTCCCTCTATCACCCCTTATTTACATTCTTATGGCTGAAGTTTTGGGAAGAAGATTAGAACATGAGAGAAGAACTGTAAGTATTCCAGGAATCAAAATTGTTGGAGGGATCAAGTGTATAAATCACTCTCAGTTCGCGGATGACATTTTGTTCCTTGGGGGAGAATATTCAATTATATCTAAGAGGTTTAAGGCAACTTTGAATGATTTCCTTTATGTCTCAGGTGGGCTCGTTAACTCTCATAAATGTTATCTTTATGCCTATAACACAAATGCTCACTCTCTTGTCGTCATTGCCAGGATTCTACAATTACCTATGGTCACAAATTGGAGATCCTTCAAGTAATTAGGAATTCCTATTTTCTTAAACTTTCTCTCTGCAGCAGATTGGAATATTATCCTCTCCAAGGTCGGAGAGAAATACACAAATTGGGGGGGCACGATGGTTAATTCCGGCAGGCAGACTCACTCTGGCTAAAGCGGTTCTGTCAGCTCTTCCTATTTTCCAATATTCTTCATCTCTTGTGTCGATCAGTGTCAAAAGAGAAATTGCATAGCAAATCAGAAAATTCCTCTGCGAAGGGGGGAAATCAAACACTAAAAGGTTTCATCTAGTAAACTGGCATGTAGTAAGGGCCCCCAAATCTCATGGATGATTAGGAGTAAATGACCCCATTTTAGATAATTTATCCCTGGGAGCGAAAATGTTGTGGAGAATGTTAATGGGAGATTATGTTAGATGGAAGAAAGCTCTGGTTCACAAATATTTTCAAAAGGATCAGCACAAAGAAATTGAAACTCATTCAAGCTCCTCTCTTGGCTCACCCATTTGGAAACTGCTCCAGGCATCTTTACCTCTTCTTTAAAGTTAGATTTTTTGGATCCCAAGGAATGCTAAAAGCATCAATATTTTGGAGGATGGAGTCATGAATAGAGACCCTTTACTCCAAGAGATCCCCCTACAACAGATCAAGGATTGGCTTCAATCTCAACATAAATTCACTCTCTTTGACATTTCTCTTTGGAACCCTTCAGGGCTTTGAAACGACTGGCATCTGGGAAGCATTCCAGAAGTGCTTCGTGTCCAGGCTGAGTAGTTGCTCTCTTCTTTGCAAGGCATAGACCCGAACCATTTGGAATAGCCCGACTCTATAGGTTGGGGAAACCAAGGATATTCAATATGTAAAGGATACAAATCTCTTCTGATGTAATATGCTCTTTTGTCGAAGGTTTCCATGTGGAACAATATTTGGCATCAAGATGCACCCCCCAAGATCAACTTTTTATGTTGGACCCTTGCACATGAGAATTTTTTATGGATGAAATTTTTTGTAGAAGGGAATTATGGGCCCTTCCATATGAGCTTTTTGTCAATGTAATAGTGAGATGATACTGCACTTGTTTGTAGAGTGTCCAATTGTAAGTGACATTTGGACTCTTCTTCAAGATCTTGCTCTCAAGGTTAGGTGGCTAGACTCCATCCAATATCTGGTTGGAAATTGGGAGAAACAATATCAGGGATCCTTTAGAAATAAACCTATTTTCAGAAGAATATGGATGACTTTTCCTAAATACACCTGCTAGAAAATTTAGTTGGCCGGAAATAAGAGTGTGTTCAAGGAAGAATTAATTCGAGTTAGCAGAATCCTAGAAACAACAAAAGAACAACTCACGGAGTTCCTCAATTTTCGACATATGAAGCTAGCCTCCACACAAAAAATAGATGATCTAAAACAAAGGTGGTTTGACAGCTTCCAACTACATTATCATCTTCCTTCTCACTCTCAAGCAAGATCATCTCGGGAGCTTCATATTTCTCCAGTAGCTTTTGTTGAGTGGACATCATCACAAGGAAAGAATATTCTATGTTTTTATGGATTCTCCAAAGGAAACCCTGGGGCAACATGTGTAGGAGGGGTCACTCTAGACCCTAGGGGGAATCATATATTACAGTATGCATGGAGCATGGGACATGCCACCAACAACCAAGCATAAGAATATGATTTTATCAAAGGAGTGCAGTTAGACAAAGGGATCCAACTTCAAAACCTAATCATCATTGGTGATTCTCATAACATCATTCGTTACATGACTAAAAGAGCCTCTCCTAAATATTTCTATCTTAGAAATATATTTTAAAAAATCAAGTATGAGATAAGTGGCATTCCACATGTTTCATCCCAATGTGTAAAGAGGCAGAACAACCATTGCGCCAACTCCCAAGCCAATTCAACTATAAACCTTCCAAAAGGGGCTATCAGAATTAATGGGAGTTTATCCCACCATCCCATCTCATAATTAATGAAGGTCTTAATCGAAGTGAAGCATGCCACACGGGTGTCAAGGTCTCACAACACCCAAGATGTAAATTAACCAGGGCCTCCTTCGTCCCACACTTCAAATCCGCTTGTAAATTTATTTATATTGTCTGTGTGACATCTCCACATGTGAAAGGTGGGATAATCAGGACGAGGTACAATGCAGTTATGATGAAAGGGTTTACTGATGCAATGGATTCATGGTCGGTATCTGAGTCCAGACTCTCTTCACTCCTAAGACCAATTATGACATAAATTTGGGGATACGGTTCATGTGTGAGCATAATTAAGTGGCATAGGAGAAACATTGTCCCGTGCATTCGACGCAAATAAATAGCTCATAAGACATGAGTTGGCGCAAAATTGGTGGTCGGTATCCTTCCTCGTGCAAGTCAAATTTTGTGGCTAAAGATAGACAGAGGGTGATTCATCTCAGGAGAATTCAGTGGAAGTGCAGAGCATTTGTTTCAGTGTCATCGAGTTTACTCTCTTTCAAAGCATAGAGGCAAACACATATGGTTGACTAGGGAAGGAGACCACATTTGAGTGTTTTAGATGTGGTACCCCTGGCACAATTGAGGAAGCGGGATAACAATTGTGTAAGAAGAAGGGAAGAAATGATCATTACACAGAAGGGAGACAGGTTCCCTGACTGGGCGAAAGAGATAGTTTAACATTCAGGCGCCATGTTCCTGGGTTGGTGAGAAAAATCAAGTTCGAAGGTTGGACCTCGTTCTTTATAATGGGGTCCATCACCTCATTAAAATTCCTATATGTATACAAGCTCAGGCATAGGAGACAACATTAGAGGCATTGGAGTAGGAAATTAACCAAATTCATATAGAATATCATTATTTGTCTGCTAAGGTTCCTCAAATCCTTGATATTCTCATTCGACATCAGACTGTATTGCGCTAGCAATATGATGAAGTGGATGTTATAAGAGCGCATGTGAAATACATGCATATTTAGAGGGAGAAACCTCCTCCAGACCTTGTGGAATCTTCATCCAACAGCGATTCCTCTCCAACAATAGACCAACATCCAATTGACCTAAACCAGCCAGCGCAGGAGGCAAAATGGAAGAACAAGAACTTAATCTCGATCCACAACCAGGTATCTAATGTGTTTCAACATTATATGTATCTTAGGCATCTTCTATTGAATTTTCACATACAAATTTCGGAGTGTAATAGCTATTAGTAAAGTCTAGTTAGATACAGGGATAGATACACAAGTAATAGGACTGATATTGATGTTGGCCTTGCCTCTGGGTTGTTTTGCAATCTTTTGTAAACCTTTGCACTCTTCGACCGTCCATTTTTTATTAATATAAAATCTCCCAGTTTTTGTCAAAAAAATTAGAGGTTAGAATAGGATTTCATATGCACAATAGACTAGAATTGCATTTGGGATTTAAAATAGTTTAAATGAGCAAGTCTCTCTACGGAGAGAAATCCATTTATTTGACGATAATCGGGCCCACATATCGGTGGACATTTCCATACCAAATGAGAGTAGGTCTAGTTGGGACCTACCATCGGGAAACCCTCCCTCATGTTGGCATGGGACATTTTCATGCGTTAACACTTTCTCATAAATAAACCTTAACCTTGCTACCACTTTCCCATGGAATTTGAGAGTTCCCTTATCCCTATGTCTTAGGTTGTCTTTGGAGGATTCCAAGAGGGAATAATCTTAAGAGGTCACATGTGCCTATGTTCCCTTCCTAGGGGAAGTAGATGTCCCTACCTAGACATTATATTCTACTAGAGGACTTTCAATCATAGGTAAAAGAATTATAGTCAGGGAAGCAACATGTTAAGGACCTAACCCTTCACGTAGGTAGAATAATATATTCCGATGTAATAAATTTCAATATTAATAAGGCCTAGCAATAAGGAAGAATAAGTCCAATGTAAGAAGACTTAATAGAAGCTTCCACTTCTAGAAGGATCTTCCTCTAGATGGTTCTTTTGATAGACATATTTAGTATAAATAGGAGTCGAGGGTATGAGAACTTTTGTCTTAGATATTATTGTAATAGAGCTCTGCTCAACTGGAGGTTACCCCTCGAAGAGGCAAGTGAACATTGCTCTCAGTAATAAAGTGCTCTTTCTAGTGTTATTTTGGTATCATTTTGGTATTATTGTAGTGTTGTTATGGTTATATTGTTATTCATCTGCCATTTCTAGCATTTTATTTCTGTTCTACATACTTTTTATATCTGGAATATTACAAGTGGTATCAGAGCATTTTCCTCGGCAGAAAATTCTGGGTTAATTTTTTTCCAGGGTAGAGATGTATTCTGACGTCTTTAAGCTACAAAGATCTGTCATTACATGCATAAACCCGCGGTCAGGGATTCATACACACAGGAAATACAAGTGGTACTTAAGCGCATGTCTGTTGGCCACCCATGTAACCCCAGTTGGTACCCCTTCAAGTGGTAGCGCATCAGACAATACATGTATATAGATCGGCCTAGATTTCATGAAGCCCTCTTTAGATAAACCGATCGGTCACCTGATTGCTATAGTGTCACCGAGAACAACACTCGGGAAGACACTCTCTAGTACCTGGGTAGTCAGGTAGTACGGCTAAGGGCATGGTCTAGCCTCCTTAGTTGGTGCCCTGAAATATTGGGTTGAGTACTACTGTTGGACCCCACATGTATATCAAAGAGCTATAGTACAGGGAAAACCCTTGTCTATAGAGCCTTTGAATACCTAAACCTTGGAGATGAAAACAAAAAAAAACCAGACAAGATCTATTGCTGCGCAACTGTGTTCGAGTTTCCAAATTACTACACATTTCTTCCTGATTAAGCATTTGGGCATTTCATCACTGCAATATTGTTCAGACCGGAGTATAACTCCACAGGTGTAAACAAAACCAGATTTTGTTGCACCATTATTTGAGACCTATTCCATTGGATTTCTCTCTTCACCCTTATCACATTCATACCTATCATTTTTTAGCAAATTTTTTGACCCCACCCACCCCTTTTTGGTTCCCTCATCATCATGGCCCATACCCATAACCAAGACTTGGAAGCTCGCTTCAATACCTTGCAATCTAATTTCACAGAGACCCAAGAAGAAGTGAGACAACTTAGTGCCAATAGTGCCACCATCAATAAAAACATGCATTCCTCCATTGTTGCCTCAATCGAGGAACTCAAAGAAGACCTCAAACAAGACATTACTACCCAGCTTGAATATGTCGCTTCGATGATCTGCACCAAGCTGCATATCCCTGCAGATCCCCCTTTATCTGACCCACCTTTGCATACCGAAGTTGAAACTTCCTCTCATTCCCATAATTTTCAGACCCATCACTTTCAGCATGACCTACGCCTTCCGCGTGTGGATGTGACCAAATTTGATGGCTCGGATCCCACTGGTTGGGTAACTCAAATGGAACATTATCTCTCTTTGTATGACATTACAGATGACTTGGCCAAACTCCGGTATGGTGTTCTAGATCAAGAACATTGGCAATGGAGAAAAACCTCTCGTCAAGGGTATGTTGTTTGGAGACACTTTGTGGCAGAGATTTATGAACGCTTTAACACTGACACCAACCATTTAGGCCATTTGACAAAGTTGAAACAATCTAGCATAGTCGAAGACTTTATAGCTACTTTTGAGAGACTGGATTTTCGTACAGAGGGCATGTCTGATGCTTTTTTCTGAGAATGTTTTATCAATGGCCTCAAGGATGAGATTCATGCCCATGTCCTCATGGCTCAGCCCCATAGTTGGGTGGAGGCTACTAAAAGAGATAAGGAAGCACAACATGTTGTCTCTTCTCAAAACCGGAAACCCTCCTTTATTCCTCGCACTAAACTAGTAAATCCCACTCCTCCTTCTACTCCACTAAATATCCAAAAATTGACCAGGGCCGAAATGGCTGAATGTCAACTCAAAGGCCTTTGTTATAATTGTGATGACAAATATTTACCGGGACACAAGTGTAAGGAACAAAATATTTTTATGGCCATCTCAGAGGATGTTTCAGAAGAGGATGTTGAAGCTCCCCTTGTGTCTGTGTCACCTGAACCCACTGACATATCCCCTTCTTCAGACCCTCCCGAACTAGAACCGGTCATTTCCCTAAATGCTCTCATTGGCTTCTTTTCTCCCCAAACCCTCAAGCTAATTGGCTACATCAAGCATAGGAAGGTCATCATTCTTGTTGATAGTGGAAGCACCCATAATTTTATTCATTGTCGCATTGCCCAAGAAACTCATTGCTATATCCATGCAGACAATAATTTCCAAATCATGATTGCCAATGGCGGCTCCATGAAATGTGGAGGGTGTTGTGAAAATGCACATCTCCAAATTGGTGACTACCACCTAAAATCTCATATGTTTGCTATCGACATGGGCGGTTGTGACATTGTGTTGGGTGCAGACTGGATAAGGACTTTGGGTCCCATTCTCATGGATTTTAAGGAATTAACCATGCAATTCGACAAGGAGGGCCAACAATATAAGTTCCAAGGCATCACCATTGGTTCACCTGAGATCATTAGTTCCCATCGCATGGAAAATCTTCTCAAAAAAGGTCATTATGGAGTTATTGACCAACTCCATGCCATACAAGCAACTAAGACGCCCTCTATGCCGCAAGACCTCCAATCCATCCTCTCTAAACATCAAGTGGTTTTTTACAATCTTCAGGGACTCCCTCCTTCCCACAGTGTTCATGATCATTGCATTCCCCTTGTCCCAAGAAGCCTTCCTCCCAATATTTGTCCCTATCGTCACCCTTTTTCCAAAAAAAATGAAATTGAGAAAATGGTTCAAGAACTGCTCAACGCAGGTGTTATCCACCCTAGTAAGATCCCCTACTCTTCTCCTATGATCATGGTCCCCAAGAAAGAAGGTTCTTGGCGTATGTGTCCTGACTTCCGCGCCCTCAACAAACTCACCATTAAAGACAAATTTCCCATTCCTGTCATTGATTACCTCTTGGATGAATTGAGTGGCGCCCAGATCTTTATTAAACTTGATCTTCATTCTGGCTACCACCAGATCCGTATGAAAGAAGCAAACATTCCTAAGACTGCCTTTAGAACTCATGAGGGACACTATGAGTTTTTGGTCATGCCCTTTGGCTTGTGTAATGCTCCCTCCACTTTCCAAAGCCTCATGAATCATGCCTTTCGTCCTTTTCTCCACCATTTTGTCTTAGTTTTCTTTGATGATATCCTCATCTATAGCAAAACCTGGACATACCATCTTGCTCATGTGGATCGAGTTCTCCATTTACTCTCTCAATGCAAACTTTTCCTGAAACAATCTAAATGTGATTTTGGCGCCTCGGAAGTCGAGTACTTGGGTCATCTTGTTGGCAAGGTCAGCGTCAGGGTGGATCCTAAAAAGATTGAAGCTATGCAAGACTGGCCTCACCCAAAGACTCTCAAAATATTGCGGGGATTTCTGGGCTTAATAGGTTATTATCGCAAGTTTGTTAAGAATTATGGAAATATTGTGACACCTCTCACTACACTCCTTAAAAAGAATTCTTTCACTTGGACTCCAGCAGCTGCTCAAGCTTTTCAAACCTTGAAGATGGCCATGTGCACAACTCCAGTCCTGGACCTTCCTGATTTCACCAAGTCCTTTGTCCTAGAATGTGATGCTTCAGGGAAAAGAATTGGCGATGTCCTTATGCAAGAGGGTCGGCCTTTGGCCTTTACCCGCAAACAATTTTCTGAGCGAAATTTGGGCAAATCAATCTATGAAAAGGAAATGTTGGTTGTTTTGCATGATGTTGATCTTTGGCGCCTTTATCTATTGGGGCAACGCTTCCAAATTAAGATAGATCATCAAAGCCTCAAGTATTTTTTGGAACAACGCATTTCCTACCCAGGGAAACAAAAATGGGTGACTAAGCTCTTTGGATATGATTATGAGATCATTTACAAGAAAGGAAAAGACAATGTGGTTGTCGATGCACTTTCCTAAAAATATGAAGATGAAGGGTCCCTTTTTTCTCTCTCCTTCATTGTACCAGATTGGCTCCAAGTTGTTCACTAGGAATGGCTACAAGATCCCAAAAGTTCGCATCTCATACAACAATTGCATTCCAATTCTCCAGTTTCCCCATGGTACTCTTGGCTCCATGATGAGCTTCGATACAAAGGTTGTTTGTATTTAAGTAAACAGTCAAAACTTAAAACCACGGTACTTTTTGAGCTTCATGCTACACCCACAACGGGGCACTCCGAGTTTACCAAAACCTATGACAGGGTCAAACGTTCTTTTTCATGGGATGGTATGAAACAAGACGTACATCATTTTGTGGATGAATGTGATGTATGTCAGCGCAACAAGGGAGAAACGGTCAAATATCCTGGCACACTACAACCGCTTTCGATTCCGCCTGCTATTTGGAGGGATATATCTATGGATTTTATTGTAGGCTTACCTAAATCAGGAAATAAATCAGTCATCATGGTGGTAGTTGATCGTCTTTCCAAGTATGCTCATTTGTGTGCTCTTCAACACCCATTTACAACATCCAATGTGACTCAACTTTTCATGCATCAGGTCTTCAAGCTTCATGGCATGCCGCATTCTATTGTTTCTAATCGCGACCCAACTTTCACCAGCAATTTTTGGCAAGAACTATTCAAGCTACAAGGCACCCAATTGCATCTCAGCATAGCTTATCATCCCTAGACTGATGGTCAAACTGAAGTTGTCAACAAGTGTTTGGAAACATATTTGAGGTGTTTTACCTCAGAAAAGAAAAATCAATGGGCTCAATGCTTAACACTAGATGAATGGTGGTACAACACTTCATACCATACAAATACCCGCATGACTCCTTATGAAGCGATATATGGACAAAATCCACCTTTAGTTCTCTCATATTTTCCAGGTGTATCAAAGGTCCAGGCAGTTGACCAAATGCTTACATTTGGAGAGGCTATTCTCCATACCCTCAAAGAGAATTTGGTCATGGCCCGGAATCGCATGAAGCAACAAGCAGATCAAGGTCACTCTGAACATCAATTTTCAGAAGGGGATCAGGTGTTTCTTTGACTGCAACCTTACAAGCAAAATTCCCTTAAGACTGACCATTGTCAAAAACTGGCGCCCAAATTTTATGGTCCTTATATCAATCTCAAGCATGTGGGACAGGTGGCCTATCAGTTAGCTTTTCCCAGTCATTCTAAGCTCCATCATGTTTTTCATGTTTCCTGCTTAAAGAAGGTGATTGGAACTAAGTGCAAAACTCAAACCAACCTTCTCGAGTTGGACAAAGAAAGCTCTATTTGGCTACAACCAGAAGCAGTTTAGGACCAGCGTGAGCGTTGTTTGCGTCAGTCAACCATCAAGGAAGTGTTAGTCAAGTGGAAAGATACAACTCCAACAGATGCCACTCGGGAACCAATTACCATTCTGCGACAATTTCCACATCACAATCCTTGAGGACAATGATGTTTTTAAGGGGGAGGACATGTTAGGGACCTAACCTCTCACGTAGGTAGAATAATATATTCCGATGTAATAAAGGTCAATATTAATAAGGCCTGGCAATAAGGAAGATTAGGTCAAATGTAAGAAGACCTAATAGAAGCTTCCACTTCTAGAAGGATCTTCCTCTAGATGGTTCTTTTGATAGGCATATTTAGTATAAATAGGAGTCGAGGGTATGAGAAATTTTGTCTTGGATATTATTGTAATAGAGCTCTGCTTGACTGGAGGTTTCCCCCTCAAAGAGACAAGTGAACATTGCTCTCAGTAATCAAAGTGCTCTTTCTGGTGTTATTTTGGTATCATTTCAGTATTATTGTTGTGTTGTTCTGGTTATATTGTTGTTCATCTGCCATTTCTATCATTTTATTTCTATTCTGCATACTTTTTATATCTGGAATATTACACCCTACCTAGACATTATATTCTACTAGAGGACTTTCAATCATAGGTAAAAGAATTATAGTCATGGAAGCATCATGTTTAATACCTAATAGACTAGGCAAGAATTTAGTAATAGATTCTAACCCTTTAGTTTCTATCTCTAGCCCCTAATATTCAAAAACAAAATTTTCAGAGGATTTTCTTATGCAAGGGGAAGGTATATGTGATGACTTGACTAAAGACAACTTGTAGATTTCATTGTCACTAACGACATACAAGCTCCATTCCTTGTGAACATCTAAGGCTTAAGGATATTCCTCCAATTCCAGTGGGATAACCAGAGGATTCCCATTAACTTTTTTGTTCCCTATATCCTCAAGTCCTCTTTTAATGAGAGGGGTTTCCATTAGTTCCATCCCAACACTTTTGGATTTCTTTTCTACATCCACACCTTCCTCAAAGATGGGTACGAATATTCCACTACTAAATTCCCATAACCACTGCAAAGTCCATGTTTCAAGGGTATACCTTCATAATCAAGGGTGAGCTAGTATAGGCCTTCCCTTCACTTTATGACCATTTCCTCCCTCAAACCCTTGCTTGTCTCTAAGCCCACAAGAATTATTGGCATACCAAAGTACCTTGTATCCCATAAGGAATAGTCAGCTTCATAATAAGAGTTGAGAGCATTCTCTATTTCTTCAACACATCATCAGACCATAAAACAAGTGGAAGGCCTAGAATTCTAACCTAGACTGAAAGGATATCAATATGAGCATTTCTAGTATCAAAATCCACATGCCATGTTTTCAGAAATAAATTTTGAGAACCCCACTTCCATCGACTACGCAAGATTTTATTTAAAATTGCCACCATTTTGAAAACCCAAACTAACAATCCCTTTTCCATATCCATAATGTGGGGAGGGTATCTGACCACATGTTCAAAATTTTCCTTAGTCCATTCCTTAAGACAATCATCCTTCATATTTCTACCAGGAAACTAACCTACAACTGTTGGTTCTTCCAATTCCAATACATTGTCGATCTTATTTTTGGACCCTAAGTTCAAAATTATCATCTCCTCCATTTTTTTAATACATTTATGCCTCTTGGGTCTCCTTTCTCCTTCCAGATAATGATGCCCTTGACTCCTGATAGCCTAGTTGAATCAATGCCCAACTCCTTTTTTTTTATTCCTTCAGGTTTATCAGGAATTCTAATAAAACACAATTGGATTCGATTTCACGACGGATTCTATGTATGGAGTTTTCAACTTTTTCTCATTCTCTATAGGATTAGAATGTCTTTGTCACACTCGGGTTTAATTGTAGTGCTGAAACTTTTCTTAAATCTCCTACAGGACCAAGGGCTAGGACCAAAGTCCAAATCAAAAGGTGTGAATTCTTAAATGTACATAAGGCCCCGAGGGCTTACCTCTTTGCATACAATTAACAGCTCGAACCAAGGGCTTATTCAAAAGGTGTTAACTTGGTCTTTAGCGCCAAGTTTCCAATTGTGAAAGCTTTTCCACCATGCGACCAAAGGTTGTGACCAAGGGGCTAACCTTTTCGCAAATGCCAAAAGGTTGTTTTACTAACCACTTGAGGAAATGCGATGCATCCTAGCGATGACGCGTGGTGCATGGAAAGCCATTGGTTTCCCTTTTTTCAAATTGACTTCACCGATAAATCTCAGGTGACTATAAATGTGAGGGAATATACACCGTTGATTCCTCCTCTCTAGTCACGATCTGATGACGCAGACTCAATCTCCATGGTCGATCAACGATTAATGAAGACCGTTGATCTGAATATGATCAACGATCAATGATTGATATCTTATTCCACTCATGTGGAACAAAATCCGATGGTTCTAACTCCTCCTCTTTCTCTAGATCTAACGACCAAAATTTAAACTCTTGTAGAATATGAATTTACACTGCACTTCCCCTAATCCGATCACGGGATCCAATTGACAGAGTATCGATTTACAGTTGGAGAGGGATACTCAATCATCATTAACAATATTGTTTCGAGAAACACTGAGACACACATTTACACCATCAACATGATTCAAATCATGAGCTTTATTTATTTAACACTAGAACTTGAGATAGTAATTGTCTCAGAGTTCTACAATACTGCAATTACACATAAAAATCTCACTCTCTCCAACCTCTCCTACCTTAAAAATAACAATCATATAGATTTAACATCCTCGGGTAGCTCAAACTGGCTAATCCCGAGCTATCACAACAAACCTCTAAAATCACTCATTTTGTTCTAAAAAACAACAACAGAATACGCCTATCACAATCAATTACAACCTGGCTACCTTCTAGAGGCCTCTCGACTTAACTGTTGAAATGAAAATAAAATTAAGGGAACCAAGCCCCTTTAGTAAACAGTTTGACCCCCTTAGGGTCATAATCAAAGCTTTCATTTGATGCTCTTGCATCAACTCCTTGCTTCAACGGAAGTGGATCCGCTCACGAGGGTGAAATCTAGTGATTTCTCGATAAAACCTTCCTCTAGTTTTTTTTGCGAACATGCCAAACAATTTAAATAAAGGTAGTTCAAACTCATTGCAAGAGGCCAAAGTATTTATTGTTTGTTCTATCTATTTTCTTGCAGATAGTCCTACAGATTTATTAAATAAATCATTGAGAATTTTCAGTGTAAATGAAGTCTTGTAACATGAAATTCATAAAAGATCGTTACAAAACAAGTCATTGGCAAGAAATCTAGACATTCATAAAAGTACAAAGATATATTTTATATGCCAAAGGGGTAGAGAATTCTTTGAATAATTCCTTAGTATTTTTTGAGGTTGGTCTATGGATATTTGCGCAACAAAAAAAATATGATTGATTTTTTCCCATTTTTATTTGACATAACTAGAATTAAAAAGGAGAAAATTAAAGTCATTCTAACACAAGTTGGTTGTGACACCATACCAAGGAAGGGAATGTTGATGTTGAGAATCCACATGTATATCTAAAACTTTTAAATAATAGATTTGGCTTTGGTGGATCATAGAGATTTGGCTTTGGTGGTGTCTTGGGTAGT
>ML793264.1:277036-298330 GCA_009831015.1 Picea engelmannii | reverse complement strand
TAAAATGAAAATAGTATGATATTTTCCTTAGAAAAACACATATTTTAATATTATATGAGAATCATAAAGAATGTAATTACAATTCGCCAAAGGGTGATTGTTAGTCCCTAAAATTGTCCTTGACTGCTAAGGGCAAGCTAGGGCACCTTAGTTATTACAATGGTTTTAGGTTTGTAGGTCTTTTTAGGTTTTGGATTGGTTTATGGGTCAAGTAGTGGATGAAAAGGACAATATCAATATCAAATCACAAAATCAAGTTCCTATCACACTTACTTAGTCAATGGTAGTCAATCTGATGAGCTAGATAAATAAGTTTAACATGAAAGGAAAGAAAAATGCAAGTTTCCAATCTGTTCACTCACAAAGGAAAATTCTTGATTCTAAATATCATTCAGAAACAAGAATAATTTACTTAAACACAAATCATGTAATGAGCAAGCAATTAGTAAAATCTTTGTTGGCTTTCAAACATAAACAAGATATATCAAATTCTTTGCAAAGATACACATGTGTTTAAGTAAGACAAGAAAGAATAAAGACAAGAAGATTAGTCTAACCATCAGATATCCTTTTCCCTTAAGTGTAAAATGAAATAAGTCCCAAGCTTTTACAATCAGAAACAGAGTCTCATAGTCCCACCACTCACCCCCCCGATCGATTCCAAACGACTAACGTGACCACTTTTCTTGGGAGCCATCACACTGACTTTAATTTATGTCAAAATGTTAGGGTTTCAATTTGATTGAGCTTTAGAAATTCCTGCACTGGAAACTGATATGGAAAGGTTCATTCGGTTGCAAAATGTTTGTAGGCTCCCAGTCTAGTTATAAAAAATCATTTTCAAAATTAGATCATAACTTTAAGTGCTTCATATCATGACCTGAAACCCAGCTTTAGTGGATGCATTAACATGTACATACTTGTGTTCTTTAAACGATATCCTATATTGAATCATCATTTTGATGATAGTCACTACTGTTGCATGCTCTTGTGACAATTAACACGATTTTTGGGACCGATACACATTCAAAAATGATGGATTTAGGTGCTACAAGAATGGTGACATTCTTGTAGTGACTCTGTCTCTCTTTAAGCTTAGGAAAAAATTTAAAATTCGACTAGAATTTCTGATGGCACATACTCAAACCATGTAAATATTCAATTCCATCTCACTAAAAGCATATGAAAATAAACTCAAGCAAAGCAAAAACACCCAAAATCATAAAAAGAGAAGTGTACAAGGAACTTGATACAAACAATTGTATAGTGAGGAATGGTTTTTTGGTATTGAGAAGATAGGAACAAATTTATCAATAGCGTAGTCTAAAAAAACAAGGGTAAGAGGTTATAGTTTGTCCAAGGACTAACATTGGCTCCTTCTGGGGATAATGTTTTGTGATAAAACATTAAGAATTGTGCAGACCAATGCCTTTCCTTTCTCACTTTATTTGTTTTGAATATCCACCTTTTTTTGTTTCCAACTGCTCTGATCCCTGCTTTATTTAAGATCATATACTTTGCACTCTGAAATACAAAATTAAAGAAGCTAAATGCAGACTAGTGTCTCCATTGGGCTATGGAGTCCTTATTCTTGCTCACTGAAAACTTGACACTACTCTCACACTGCAAATTGATCTTCAAACTGAAACCAACATGTTAAAAAAGAAATCGTATTTATGTATCGCTCCTACACAACTAACCAATCATCTCCTTGATCATGTCACATCAAACTTCCAATGCATCCATGAAAGCATTTGACTAACTATTAGAACTTATTGTATGCAATTGATTGATAAAACACAAAAAAAAACATGATAGATACAACACAAATATTATGGAAAACTCAAACTTACTGCTGCAATTAAGTGGCATACCAAAAGTTGGGATGTTTGGGACTCCTAAAGAAACTTTCTCCATCCAAGTAGCCATTGGGTCATGAAAGACATGGAAATTTTCCAACTGACTTAAAAGACCAAGTTGCTCCTCTGTAATTTTTGTTGCATTGACAATACTAGGATCCTCTTGTCCTTCTTGAAACAACTCATGAACATCATGCACTTCATAAAAGTCAGAGGCAACAACATTCTCTTGAACCTGTTGACATCTTTCTTGGACAAAAATTTCTTTAGCAGCATGGAAAACAACAAGGTAATCATGAGTGTAAATAGGTTGCAATATAGCTTCATTAATTCCAATAATAAGAACAACATGCTCAATGAGATCTTGTTTGTGCTTAATTGCCTCTTCTTGCTTCGATTGATTGGATGGTCTTTGGGTAATCTTTGTTGGTAGTACTACATCTTGTATATAAACCATTATGTTTTCTTTGTTTTCCTCCAAAGAATTTGATCCATAATTGTCATATAATGGCTCAAAGCTATGAGTTTCAGTGCATGCTAATGTAGAAATCTATTCATCAAAACTATGCTGACTCTAAACCATCACTGTCATATGCGGGATCTGATTCTTCATTGTTTGTAGTTTTGTTGGTTTCATGGAAATGTTGATCAAAATGTTTCATAAAAGGATATTCTTGATCTAATAATGCAATATCATCATCATATGCATCATAAAGTGGTGTATTTGGATAAATATCTAATGACAATGATAAATATCTATGTTCTTCTTTCATTATAAATTGATTTTTACTTTCAAGAGTAGAGGTCAACATTTCATCCCGTAACTCCCCATCAACACCTTCATATTTATCATTAATTATTGACTCAAAAGATGGTTGAATTGACATAAAATCTGAAAAATCAACCAAAACCTTCTCTTTATTCTTGGAAATTTCCGAAGAAATGTGCATGTCTTCATCATTTCCAAGGGGAAGACTATCAATCTGTCTATAAGAGTCTTGATCTTGCTCACAAGAAAAAGAAAGAGGAATAATATTCTCTTGCAAGTTTTCCATTTCCTTTTCACTATAATAAGCACAATCTTCCCCATGATGTAGACTTGACTCAAATTTTTCACAGCATTTTTCAAATAAAAGCTCAGCAGGAAAGAGTCTTCTACAATGATTATGAAATCATGTATGAAAAATTTTCAAAGAAGATATACTTCCAGGAGGTAAATATCTATACCATTGTATTGCATCACCTTCTAAAGAGTACATGAACATTTTCATGAGGACATCTTCATGATGAATATGCAGTTGATCCATGCATTCATGAAACTTGATGAGGTATTGTGCATGATGATTATCTTTATTCTCTTTAAATCTGGGCAGACAATCTCCCCACTCATCTATAGTAGGAACAACATCTAGAAAATAGGGAATATCAACAAAATTAAAAGGAGCAAACCTTGCAGCCAAAATATCTTTCATATGATCATCTGATGACATTCTAGATCTGTGGAGTCGCCATTGGATTCTTTAACCATGGAGTTTCCAGGTGAATGATCGCAATCTGTATGTGCCTAACCTTTGTTCACCATCAAAGATCAGATCTTATTGTTGACGCTCTCAAAAGGAAAATTTATTCCTTCCTTCGTCCCCGACAACGACACCAAAAGATGTTAGTCCCTAAAGTTGTCCTTGTATGCTAAGGGAAATCTAGGGCACCTCAATTATTGCAATGGTTTTAGGTTTGTAGGTATTTTTAGGTTTTGGATTGGTTTATGGGTTAAGCAGTGGATGAAAAGGACAATATCAATCTCAGATCAAAAAATCAAGTTCCTATCACACTTACTTGGTCAATGGTAGTCAATCTGATGAGCTAGATAAAGGAGTTTAACATGAAAGGAAAGGAAAATGCAAGTTTCCAATTTATTCACTCACAAAGGAAAATTCTTGATTCTAAATATCATTCAGAAACAAGAATAATGTACTTAAACACAAATCATGTAATGAGCAAGCAATAAGAAAAATATTTGTTGGCTTTCAAACATAAACAAGACACATCAAATGCTTTGCAAAGATACACGTGTATTTAAGTAAGACAAGAAAGAATAAAGACAAGAAGAAATAGTCTAACTATCAGATAGCCTTTTCCATTAAGTTTAAAATGAAATAAGTCCCAAGATTTTACAATCAGAAACAAAGTCTCATAGTGCCACCACTCACCCCCCCCCCCATCGGTTCCAAACAGCTAACCTGACCACTTTTCTTGGGATCCATCACACTTATTGTGATTTCTATCATGCTAGGGTTTCAATTTGATTGAGCTTTAGAAATTCCTGCATATGCAACTGATATGGAAAGGTTCCTTCGGCTACAAAATGTTGTTAGGCTCCCAGTCTGGTTATACAAATTCATTATCAAAATTAGATCATAACTTTAAGTTCTTCAGATTGTGACCCGAAACACAACTTCAGTGGATGCATTAACAGGTACATACTTGTGTTCTTTAAACGATATCCCTATATTGAATCATCATTTTGACGATAGTCACCATTGTTGCATGATTCTCTACATGATCCTCTGCATGTTCTTGTGATAGCTAACACGATTGTCAGGACCAAGACACATTAAAAAATGATGGATTTTGGCGCTACAAGAATGGCGACATTCTTGTAGTGACTATGTCTATGTTTAAGCTTAAGAAAAATTTTAAAATTTGACTAGGATTTATGATGGGACATACTTAAACCATGTAAATATTCAAATATATCTCACTAAAAGCATATGAAAATAAACTCCATCAAAGCAAAAACACCCAAAATAATAAAAAGAGAAGTGTACAGGGAACTTGATACAAACAAGTGTATAGTGAGGCATGTTTTTTTGGTATTGAGAAGATAGGAACAAATTTATCAATAGCATAGGCTAAAAAATCAAGGGTAAGAGGTTATAGATTGTCCAAGGACTAACAATGACTTTCCTTCATCAACTATTTTTTATTTCCCCCTTATTCTCTGACATTCCTCCTCTCTTTCCATATGCTAAACATCATGTTATGGTCCCTCTCCACTAGAAGCTATATGATTTGTGTATTTATTACAACAATAATCTTCCAAGGTAAGTACATAAAATCCATGGAATAAATTATATACATAATTTAGCATGAGAATTGAAAATACACATGCATAGCATCAACACACGGAGAGACACATTGGCCATGGTAGCTGATAATTATAGAAATAGTTCCATGCAGCTAACACCATGATCAACAACATTGCAACTTGATTTATTCTTAATGTATATATTTGGACATATATACTTGCACTTGGAAAAAAATAGGAGGGGGAATACATTGAGAGGTGAAAAGGGATTAGAGGCATAATTTGTAGTAATTTATTTTACTATAAAGTAATTGGTGTGTTTATTGATATATGTGTGACACAAATTAGTGAATTATGATTTATTTTAAGGAAACAATAATAATTTAATACCGATAATAACAATAATTTAGTATTAATAATTATTAATATTAATATTATTTTGGATATAGGATCTTGTAAGATGAAGAGAAAGACAATAAAAAAAGGAAAAGACAAAAGGGGGAGAAAATAGGAAGGAGAAGCAAAGGAAGAGAGGGGTGGGAGAAAAGGAAAGTTAAAGAGAAAGAAGGAGAGGGAGAGGAATAATAGAAGGATGAAAGGAAGAGTGGGAAGAGGAGGATGATGGATAGGGGGAAGAAAAAGAGGAAGAGGAGGAGGAGGAGAAGAGGGGGAATAAAAAGAGGAGAAGGAGTAGGGAAGAGAAAGAAGGAGAGGGAGTTGAGGATGAAAAATATGAAGGAAGAGATGATTATCAAGAGAGAGGATATGAGGGAGAAAAAGTGGAAGAATAAAGAGAGGAAGAGGGAGAAGGAGAGGGAGAGGAAGTAGAAAGGAGGAAGAAAAAGAGGAATAAGAGGAGAGGAAGAGGAAGGAGGAGTGGGGGGGAAGAGGAAGGAGAAGGGGAGGGAGAAAAAGAGGTAGGAGGAGGGGATGAAGAGGAAGGATAAGACGAGAGAGAGGAAGAGAGAGGGGGGGGAGGTAGGAGAAGTGGAGGGAGAAAAAGAAGGAGGAGGAGGGGACAAAGAGGAAGGAGAAGGTGAGAGAGAGAAAGGGGGAGATGGATTGGAAGGAGAAGGTGAGGGATAAAAAGAGGAAGAAGGGGGGGAGAAAGAGGAAGGATAAGGAGAGGGAGAAGGAGAGGGGGAGGAAGAGGTATGTTTTCTTTAAACCCTAGATTATTTTGTTTTGTTTTGAAATCGTAATTATATGGGGAAATCCTAAATAGTTATGGGATCCAAAATATTTGTTGGATATTTGTTGTATCCTTTGTAAGCAAGTTTAGTCATATCTAGATGGGGTTTAAGGGCTAACCCTAAATGAAGGGGTATTGTGGGGACCCACCTCACTTAACTAGGGGGGCATGGGGGGCAAATCCCTCGAGGAAAAATATGACATGTTATGTGGTATTTCAACAATGGTTTTGACCCATTGTAATCTAATCTCAGTTAAGGGATTACATATGTAATCTGATTTGGGCTAACTGATCAAGGTTGATTGCTGCTAAATACCTAAACACTTGAATGGTGAATGATTGAGTTAATACATTGAGATAGAGAGAGGGTGTGACTCTCACTTAGGTTATTTTTCCTAGTTAAACGTTTCAAGGGTAAATATTGTGGATATTAGATGAATGTGCCATTGTTATTCTTATTGTTTAGATTCTATGAGTATTCCTTTTCTTGCATAGTTTTTTCAGACTCTTCAATATCATCCCAAATGTCATTCCAAACCACATCATAAATGTGCAAAAAAAATAAATTTAAAAGGGGGTGACTGAGAATAAATCTCACATTTGAATCCAATAGATCCAACCCTCAAATCTCCAAATGGTTTCTCTTTCTAAATGCACCCACAAGCTCTCTCACCTCCAACATAATCTTCACCACAAATCTTGAAGCAAAATTGAAATTATTGTCATCATCTTTTCACTTTATGGGTGAAATCTAGAAAAGGCATGACACAAAACCTTGTTCTAAATCACTTTTTTGTTCAAATTGTGCTTGTTGCATCGATTTTGTGTCATCTCTTGCAATACAAAGGTTCCCATAATGTCAATTGTTTCAATGCAAAGATGTTGCAACATCATAGTAGTGTTGAATTAAGTTAAAATGCATGAGATGATGTTTATAATAATAATAATAATAATTTTAACGATTATATATATGGAAAAATAGTAACAACAACAAAAACAACAATCATGACAATAATAACAACAACAATTATATTTATTGTTGTTGTTATTGTTATTGTTTTTTTTAAACACAAACATATAAATTTTGTATTAATAAAATCCATAGACTTGTTGATTAGCATTGAAATACAAAAATATTTTGTTTACTAGAGAATATTTTTGAAGTTGAGCAAAGTACTGATAAATTTGTGTACGAAATTTAAAAATCCCCTTCAATAAGGAGGACCATAAACTTTTGCTAATATGTATTCTATTAAAAACTCCTAATATCAACCCTACTTAGCAAAACATTAAAAAGACTGGAATTTGATGGAACATATGATTGTTGTGGCCATCATCTTGCCTAACATAAGAAGGTAGTGATCTTTCACTTCTATCTCCACATATTCACGCAATTGAATGAACTATTTCTTCTTCTTCAAATTCCCCCCAAGTTGATCTCGTACATAATCCAATATTTGAAGCCACAGATTGTGAAGAATTATTCTGAAGAGAAACCAACTCTCTAAGTGTTTTGCACTTCGTTTCAAGAGCTTGTATTTGTCTACTTTCCTATAGAACCATCTCCATTAATAAATCATTCTCGTTATTGCAGGTTACCTCATGCTCATGTATTTTGGATGTGATAAAGAACAAAGAAGTCTTATTGTTAGTGATAAGACTCTCATGCCTCCTAAGAACCCTTTGTATTTCAAGAATTCCCTAGAGAGTGTTGTTCCCTTGGAAATAAAAGATATCAGAATTGTCCATGTAGCCCAAATAGAAAATTTACCTGCCCAAAATCCTATCCAAATAAAAATAACACAAAACAACCATGGAGCACTTCCACAAAGACACTCCCTCATTCACGAAAAATAGATACCAAAAGACATTTAAACTCGCCAAAATCATACATGAGTAGGACACATGTAGAGGTACCTGAACAGATTACCCAAACTTCCTGAGACACCCAAACCACCAAGGTAGGATTGTCCCCCTTAAATCATACTCCATACCCAACACTAATTTGAAAACCACTTCACTTTCAAGAATTATACCAGAAATCTCAAAGGGAGAAGATCCAAAGTTTCTAGTACTTACCAGGAAACCAAATGAAATGGGAAGAGACACATCCAATGAAAGTCACAAACCTAAAAGTTTAGTTGCCAAGTTAATGAACCTCACGCTGAGGCTTCCACTCTCAATCGTAACAATTCCCATCATCCCAACTACATATAGACTTATGTCCTTCCACACTTTAAAGGGTTGGTTCACAATTATGAATAAAGTGTGCAAGGGTACCACCTTTAGGACTTTCATTGATACTTAATCATGTAAACTAACTACAAGCTTCCTTATTTGGTGGTACATGAAGAACATTCCATTCATATAAAAAAACGTTAATTCACCTTAATGAATGGGCTTGATGGATGCCCCACTTTTTCTCTTGAGAGTTCCTTCATCCAGACGAGATGTTGAGTTATCTAATTGATATGACAATTTTTGTGCTCCATCAAAAAATTATAGAACTTCGATGTATCAAAATGACAAAGTTCTTTTTGAACTCTATGAATAAGTCAAGCAAGCTTTCCATCAGATGCAATGGACAACCTATGCATAAGTCTATTGATTATAGTTGGGTCTCTAATGATTATGTTGTTTTTGCTTTGCCTGGAATTCAATTGTTTTAATCCTTGGATTAAAGCAAGGGCTTCAACTTGATTATTGGTGGTTGGACCCAACCCCATTCAAGCATATCTTCTTGTTTTCCATTGGGATAAAAAATTATCCTCTTGCACTTGCCACCCATGTTGTTGTTGTTATAACTACAATAATAGTTAAAATAATAATAATAATCGAATTGAATGTCACAACCTTGCTAAATGTTGAATAATAATAATAATAATAATAGTAAAACACATTCTTTATAAATTCAATTTTCTAGCAATGTTTTTATTTTTCTATAAGTTAGCTTCAGCATGTTAATTTTTTCACAAATTATTAAATGTTTCTTTCTTAGTGTTTATCATTTGATCACTTAAATATTAAGTAGTGTAAGTTGATATTAAAGAATAAAATCACTACTTTCAAGTATTTATCATTTTCAACATTTTCCTTTCCTACAATTTTATTCAACAATTTACTTTCATCGTTTCAATTTCAAGTTATTGACACCACTTATGCACACAAAAAAGGACCTAAAGACTCTTCCACACCATATTGTGATCTTCCATTGCACTCATTAGTGATCTTGATGAAGCATAAATGGTTTAATTTTTAAATACCTCCTTCGCCACTCCTTAAAAGATAACAAGCTTGGTTCCTACCACTAAGCCAAGACTTTTAAAAAACAATGAACAATTTTGATCTAACCCATCAGAATCCTCCTTCAAGGATCAAAATAATTAATAGTTCAGGTTAATACTATCATGTTAGGCATCCAAACAACACCCACAACTTTTTCTCATTAAAACATAGTAGTTTTCTTAAGGTACCAAAATCATTTATGGTAGATGTGTTTACCAATACAAGGGATATGTTGTCACTTGAGTGTCAATGCTTAGGCTAGGACACTAAGCCAATAATTTTAAAAACCAATGAACAATTTTGATCTAACCCATCAGAATCCTCCTTCAAGGGTCAAAAGAATTAATAGTTCAGGTTAATACTATCATGTTAGGCATCCAAACAACACCCACAATTTTTTCTCATTAAAACATAGTGGTTTTCTTAAGGTACCAAAATAATTTATAGTAGATGTGTTTACCAATACAAGGGATATGTTGTCACTTTAGTGTCAATGCTTAGGCCAGGACCAATAATCTGATAGAGCCACCCAACTCTTTCAAGATACGTTGTCACCCCTTGATTGTTTGAAGCTAGTAACCCCTTGTCCATGATTTATGATGAGGTATCCTAGTTTTCAATCTTAAGTTTATAGTTAGGTGGATCTTGTGGGATTACAAGAGCACATAAGACATATAGTCATTTCCCCCTCGAGTGTTTCATTATAATTGTCTCTAGCATACCTTCACTTACCTCATTTGGTGGATTACATCGTCATCATATACAACATTTGGAAGTCCCAATTACATACTATCGATTGCTTGATCCCTAATAACATCATTAGGAGTGTGATTTTTCCTTTTCTACCATTGTGGAAACTTGTCACCAAAACCACATTTTTTATCACCATTGGAAAACACACTTAAAACCACTTCTTCACCACATGAACATTTTTTTCCTTTGGACACGTGGTTTTGGGACCCATTGTGGAAAGAAAAAAACGATTAGAGCACATTCCTCGAGTCCCCAAACTACAATGGTACTACTAGACGATGTGGGGAAAACATTTCTCCTTCCCTACATGTTAAATAGGCCCTAGCCTCCTCTTCCCATTTTATCCAAAATTTCTCCCTCCACTAGAGAAAGATTGGTCATCCACTGCAACTCACAAGGAGTAAGAAGGAGAACACTAAAAATAGGCATCGAGGCATGGAATCCATAATAGTAATGCAAGGGGCACTTACAATCCTCACCAAAATCATGCTTAAACTAAGAAAAACATAACACTCATACTTGGATTTATCATGCTTGCACCATTTGCAAGCTCAATGGTCACCCCACTCATTAGTATCCTTACCTACCAAGACTAGTCCAAACTCTTCATTTAGAATGCACTCGATGTAATACACTTAGTGGTGTTCCTTTAGCCACCTCCTAGACCCTTCTCTCTCAACATGAACACATCATTTCACTAGTTGAAGTTCCATTAGCCTCAACCTATGAAGTTACCCCTCATGTGGGTCACCTATCCTCCCACCAAATCTAATTCACAAATGGACCCAATCATCTAGATTTTGTAGCACCCCTTCCACCTATAGTGACATGATGTATTTGAATAATAATAATAATAGATGTTGAGCTATTCCATCCATGTGAATTTCATGCAAATCCAATCAATAATTACTCATTGCCTATTATTTCCCATGTGATCAAAACATTAGGTGAAAGAAACATGTTGATTCAATATATATGACTATGATCCATGTGGACATCAGTGGCTGCCCACCTATTCCACTGGCTCAAAATACAGTTTTTCATCTTGGTAGTGTTTCTACAGTATTTTGGGTCCCAAACTTCTTGGACCATTTGAGGCCCTAAACGACATTTTTTGGATATTGAAGATGCCTATGATCACCAATAACGTGCCTTAGCCCCAGCCAAAAGTTGTAATCCTCGAATAGTTCTTTCCAACGAGCTATCGTGTGCCCCAAATGAAGATTGTATGCAAAAGTAACGCCCCCCGGAATTAGACGTATCAACTAACCACATCGGGGCCCACAAACCTTTTGGTGTTTCATCTTTTGGGGTTAGGGTTTTAGATGTTTAGGGTTTTCTCATTGATGCTTTATGTTAAAAGGCCCTTTCGACCTCATTGTAATCATCTTATTGTGAATGTGCGTAGCTGTCACATCTCTTCTTAGATATAAGCTACCACCATTCTAGCGAGTTCATTTCACTCTACATTTTTACAATTCCTACATATTTTGTTCATTAATAGAAAATGAGTATTACCGTATCTCTGTGTTTCTATCATATTTATGTGTTTCATTTCGTTCCCTTGTAAATCTGGATCAAACTATCATCCTTTTTTAATTATATCCATTGTGTTATACTTTTAATAACTATTATAAATCCATCTTAATCACAATAACATCTAACCACTAACACATGTAATCCCCAACTTAGCAACCCTCATTCCTTATAACCATAATCCCTTGACACCATAAACACTTTTTTTTTCCAAGAAAGAAAAAAACATTATATTTCATAAGAAAAAATTACATTTTACGGTTCCTTTCAAAAAGAAGACTACTCTGTTACTTCCTTTTCAACCTTAACATTCAAAATTTTACAAAAAAATACCTTATTCCACACTATTTTCATCACTACCTCCTTTTCCACTATTACAACAAAAAATGAAAATAATTAACATACAAAAAGATATCTAAATACATCACAACTTGAGATTAAAGTTGGAAAGACATCTCCTCAACCATTTGATCATTCAAAAATTCTTGATATAAAAAGGCCCTTGCCTCAAGTTCCAAAGCCTCCTTTGAAAGTTGATTTACCTTTTGGTTCAATTCTTTGTAGACATGGGCACACGAGAACCATTCCAACTCACTTAACAGCTCCCAGAGTCTCCTTATTAAAGGTTGCAATCTTGCTATTTGGATCTGAATTTTACCTTTGACCCAATCCACCACCACATGTGAGTCTCCAAATATTTGCAGTTTTCTCAAATTTAAAGAGGTGGCTAGAAACAATAATGCCCAGATTGTGGTTAGTTTCGCTTTCATATTTGATCCCCTCCCTCAAGTATACCTGATTTCAAAATGGTGATCTGCAAAGATGTATAAAAATGCCCTGACTCCACAACGAGGAGGATGGCCTTGACTTTCCCCATTGAAAAAATCCCACGGGTTTTCCTCAATCAACTCTGGCATCTTAGCAATATACTTTCTATACTTTTATGGATCTTTCCTATAGTCCACCACCATCTTTGTGACAAGATCAACCACCACCTCCACAGCGATAAACTTTCTTTGAAAAATGTTCATGTTCCTATCCCACCAAATAAAATACAAAATAAAACAAGGGAGAGATACAACCTCTGATTGTTGATTCTTTATTCCATGCATCCAACCATTCCTTTGAGCTTCCTTTGAAAGAAACGAGAGGGATCTACAAGACCACTACGACTTGGATTCAAACCTGTTTGGCATAGGGGAAAATAAAGAAACAGTGGATTGTTGATTCACAATCCCAATAACATAAGGAGCATCTACTCGAACCGTTCCATCCCCTTCTCCAAAGAACATCCCAAGTTAGAATTTTTTGCTCCATAGCTAACCAGAAAAGGACTTTCATTTTTTCTAGAGCTTTCCATTTCCAAATTTATTTCCACCACCATTTGATGACCCCGTCGGTTGACTCTTCTACCAATGCCAAATAACTCAACTTGACTATGTATGTTCTAGATTTTATGTTTTTTTCCCAACTTATTGTGTCTGATTCATTCTCCTCCGGGAAAATGAAGCTTAATTTCATGGAATTTGAATACGATATCCATTCTTCATCCAAATCCCCATGATACCATAAACACTTACCCATACAACATTAACCCTTGTTTTATTATTTTAATTAACTATTTTTCAATATTTTTGCCAGATTGTATAAATAATGATGCATCTATCTAGCTCTTTGTCTTCACGTGATTCAAAGTCTAGCTTGGATTGGCGATGACAAATCTTAAACTTACAACTACTATAATGAGCCTATGCTCAACAACATGACTATTTTTTTTTTGTATTCCTAGATATTGAATGGGAAAATAAACACGCCATACATTTTTTTAACCACTAAGAAATAATGAATAAACTATTGGAGTTTAGACACATAATGGAACATTATAAACACAATATGTATCACAGGAAACCCAATATACAAAATGTAGTAAGAAATGAAGGATCATACCTTTCTTTTCATCAAATGAGAGAATACGACAAAATTTTGAGATCATTAAGCTCATTGTCGAGTCATGAGACACTATGGTTTGCTACATTCCCCTACAAATTGTGTTTCTCATTTGCTTTGTTATCTCTCTACTCTTGGTGGTTGCTCTACTACGGAACATCAAATCACTACAAAAGGAGTTTAAAATCTTTCTCTTATTTTGAATATGATTAAAAATCCCTTCCTTCATCATTAGGGTTAGGGTTCTTTATTCTTAGATGCTTCTATAAGTCTCTAGTGGATCCCCACACATTACTAAATCCACATGGGATAATTATGGTGAGTTGACATGGCTGACTCACAGACCTGCAAGAAATATTTGGATCGTTACCTTGTCATGGTCGTAACTCTCAAATACTAGTTTAATTTGATGAGAACAACCCATTGTTGGAAAGTATCAACCTGTAGATTGTTGTGAGGGCCTATAAGATAATTGTATTTAAGGTTAAAGACCCCAAAATTCCACTTCTTTGGCCTTGAACTAAAGGATTTTCAATTTTGGTCTGTTGGTGCAGTTTTGAGGGTATGACCCTAGTAATCCTTCCAGGTCTCAAATTGTATATTTCCCATTTCAAAGCATCAATAACATTGTATAGAAACTATGGAGATCCGTTTTGTGGGAGGATTTTGGTCTCCAAACGCTTCAGTTTTGAAGGAGATGAAGAAATAATTCCTCGAATTTCTCCACGGAGTACCATTTGGTATTGGATGGTAGTTGTTCCTTCAATCCCACCCACCAAAGTTTGTATTGACCCCTTTTGGTTGTTTTGATCTTCTTTTTCATAATCATATCTTCTTGTATTTTCTTGCACATATGATGCCAAATTTCGTATATAAGATAAGACTCGGCCCTCTTCATCCTCATCGAGCATGTATGGCTCATAGTATTTCAATTTCTATGCATTTACTACTCAGTAAATGCACATATAAGGTGGAAAACCAAATTTGTAATAATTGTTGCCTACCTTCTTCTATACTTCAAAAGGTCCATATCTTAGGGCCTTGAATTTTTTCCTAGACCTTGTAATATCTCCTTATTTAGGTCCAACCAAACTTGTCTCCTACTTTGAAGGTCTTTTCAACCTTGTGTTATTCATACTTGGCCTTGTACTTCTCCCAAGATTTCTTTAGCTTCTCTTGAACCTGTAGTTGTGTCTTCCTAATCCTGCTTTTGAAATTCTCTATGTTTAATGCATCACTTGAGATCATCCCTACTTTGGGTTGTCCATACACAATATGATCTATAATGGATCATTATATATTTTGTCATCTGTTTTAGTACTTTGTGGGTGGAAAATATGGATCTATTTTCTTTTAGAGCCCATTTTATGGTCGGTCCCACTTTGGTGATTTATGGTCTAGAAATTTTTGAATCCCATTTGAGGCCTTAAACATCAATTTTGGGGTCAAACCCTTGTGACCTTAGCTCCCAATATATCAACATTGTTCTACATTTTGAGAGCTTTCTAACGATGCAAAGATCATCTCAATTGGAGTTTGTATGTGGAAGTTATGCCTCCAATAAGTTGACCTATCCAATTGACCACCTTGGTACTAAGTGGATACCACGTTAGCTTCCATTACTCGCACATGTGGATCTAGTCACATGTGGACTTTCAAAATATTCTGGAGGGTCCAAAACCCTAACATTGATTAGGGTTGGGGAATGCAAAAATCCTAACCCTAGACAACTATCAGGCTATGTTAAATACTAGGTTACTAGAAAAGGAAGGGGTTCCATTCTTATTGTATTGAGTATTGTTCGGTAGGAGAGCAAAGCATTAAGAGTGGGATATTGAAGCATAATGAGGGAAGTAGAAGATCATGTAGCAACCATAATGGCCATAGTGTCCATGGAAACTCCATAGTGAGTGCCCCTTTCTTTGTATTTGCATTTCATAAATGAGAAGAAAAGAGCAGAGCATAGGTGTCACTTTCTAGTTGGGTTTTTCACACATTGGGTTTTCCTAGGGCACATATTGCATTCATTGTGTGGATGTTGTTTTATTTGCTTGTCTCTTTCATTTTAGTTTTAGTTTATTTAGTATTTCATGCATCAAGCTAGTCACATTAAATCTCAAATTTAAGTAAAACACGATATAGTAAGAGATTTTAGTATATTGTAAGATTTATGGTGACGAACCGTTCCAATGGAATATCCACGATAATTTTCATATCACAATATCCAATGGAGATAGCGGCAAATATCAAAAACAACTTTGAAAAGGGGACTTATTAGTGGAAGTGTGGACAACCCTTTTATATGTAAATCAAAATTTCCTTTCAAGTCCTTGGATGCTTTTGATTATAGCCCCTCATATAAAGTTGAACCAAAGTCTTATTCACTACCCTTATTTCCCCATCAATGCAAGGGTGGAAGGTGGCATATCTATTCAATTTAGTGTCCAAATTCTCCCATAATGAAGTCCAAAATGTACTGAGAAATATTGTAACTCCATCATATATGTTGCTCCTTGGTATCCCAAAGTGCACCTAGACCCTTTCAATGAACAAGCTTGTTACTTCTCGTACTTTGATGGTTTTCTTACAAGCCATTATAATGCATTTCTCACTGAACTTGTCAGCTACCGCATACAAGTAGTCATGCCCTCTTCTCGTCCTTAACAACCCCCCAATAAAGTCCATGGATATATTTTCCCATGGATTTATAGATATTAGAAGTTGTCTATAATATAGTTTGTGATTCTTGTTGATGGGATTATTAGTACAATACAATATATAACCTATGATAACCTGAGTATTTCTTCCTATATCTTGCTAAAAAACATACCTATATAGTTAGTTATCAAGGACCTTACCAACACTTAAATTCTCACCAAACTTGTAGGTATGAGCCTCCCTTATCAATTGTATTTTTTGTTCCTTTGGCACAAAAAGCCTCCTTGTCTTGTAGAGTAGTCCATCTTGTAGATGGTAATCAACCTTTTTGTTTGCATTTGCTTGTTTACGTTGGCCTTGCAACTATTGTTGCACCTCTTGAAGTCCTCGTATTTTGCATAACTTTATTTGTATGTGTCGTGGGTGTTTGGCTCCATGTGCCTAATGTCTCTTATAGCTGTGACTTTTAGTGTTGATGATATTGATAATATATCAACCAACTTGATGGCATTGTCCTTCTTATACTTGATCACTAGATGAAATTGTTGTAGAAATCCCATCCACTTGAAATTATTATTTGTTGGATCTTACTCCAAGTCAACAAATATTATAAATGTTGGTGATAAGTATGGATAATGGTCTCCTTACCCTATAAACAATGTTCCACTTGTTCATTGTAGTACCAAGGCATATTGTTCCTTGTCATATGTAGCGTAGTTCAATACTACTCCATGGAATGGCTCCAAATGATAGTAAGTCGAACTCCCTGTTGTAGTGACAATGCACCCATGACATACTCATTATCATTGATTTCTACTTTAAATGGCTTCTGGAGATTAAGTAGTGGCAATGTCTAGGCTTGACTAATCTTCTTCCTCAATTGTTAAAATGATTTTTGTTGATTCTTACCCCATTGGAAACCCTTACAACCATTGTCACGACATGAATTAAACCTGCCAAAGTTGAAAATAATGTGATGAACTTTCTTTTCTACTGGGAAGTTACCATAAAACTCTTGCCTCTAGTGACATAAGTAGGAGTGGGTCATTTAATGATGGATTCTATATTTACGGGATCAATATCTAACTCATCCACACCAATCACATGCTCTAAGTACACTAGAGACTATACCTAACAAACTCATAACTCTTTGTGTTTGTTAACAACTGGTATTTTCTTAGTGTCCCCAACACTTTCTTCAAATGTACAACATACTCCTAATAAGTAGAAGTAAAGATCGTATTGTTGTCCAAATATAATATGACAATTGAATCTATGAATGGGCACAATGCATCATTCATTAAACACATAAAAATAGCTAGTGCACTACTTGAACTCAAAGGCATTACAGACCTTTTATATATATCTCGATTCATCTTGAAGGTGTTCTTCCAAGTGTCTTCTTAATTTATCTAGATTAAATGATATCCATATTTCAAATTTACATTAGTGAAGTACCTTACATGTCGCAATTAATCTAGGAAGTCATCGATCATGGGCAAGGGTTACTGATTCTTGAGAGTGATATTGTTGAGAGCTTTGTAGTCAATGCACATTATCCAAGTCTCATATTTATTTGGTGCTAAAATAACAAGGGAACCACATGGCGAGGTACATGGCCTTATGACTTCTTACTAAAACAATTCATGCAACTAATTCTTTACCTCACCTGACTATAATATAATCTATCTATGTAATCTTATATTTGGTAAAGGGGAATTCATGAGTGACTATATATCATGCTATACTCACCTCTTAAGTGGTATGCCTTTTGTCTCTTGAAACACTTGTGTGTACCCTTATAAATTTTATTCCAATTGATGCTTCCATTCTTTCGTACATCCTTCTAAGAATGACTTGAGACCTATCAATTCAATGTTTTATGGTTTTGTATCAAGAAGAAAAGTGCATACTTCTTGCTTTAGTTGATCAATCTCTTAAATTGGTGGGAATTCACTAGATAGATCTTAGACTTCCCCGTATTTTCCCTTCTTGTGATGACAATGTCCTTCATATACATGTAGGGACTACTTAACACTACGATGCAAACATCAACTTCTACTTCATAAATTGGATTTGCATCAATAACAAACATATTCTTACATCACTTGGTAACTTTAATTTTCAAATCCTAGTTCACACACTCTACAATGCGAGGGTGAGAATGAACATGCATATTCGGGCCAATATTAATTCTAGGTCCTCTATAATGAGGTTGACATGTGCATTGGAATCGAATAGATCACTCATATTGTTCCTTTACTACAATGTTGATATGGAGCAACTTCACCATCTCCTTCACCTCTTTATCATGGATGTTACTCAGGTTCCTCTCCTTTTACACTGTGGTGTGAGTAGTTTCTCATCCACATTCAAACTTCTTCATGTCTCCTTTCCTACTTCCACTTTCAGAAGATTCTTATTTTTAGATTGCTTCTATTTGTGGATCTTGGTATTGAGCTTCCAATATTTTCCTTAGCATGACCAATAATGTTGCAACGGTGCTAATAATGGTCGTTAGGGTTGTTGCATGTGTGTGCACTGGGAATGATACTTTGTTTTTCCCTTTCCCTTATTATTTTCTCCCTCATTGGAAACTCCTTGGTAGTTAGATTGCTTTAAACCATTTCCCTACCCCTTTCTCCTGTTAGATTCAATGCATGGGGCTTGTATACATGCCTCATCTATGGAATTGGGCTTGAATAAGATAATTTGCATCCTTAAGTCACCATGGATGCCACCAAGGTACTTGATGACCACGTTTTGGTTCTTCATATAGATACCCAATTGAGTGAATGCTTCCATAACTCTTCAATGTAGTCTTGTACACTTTGTCCTCGTGTCTTCCAAAACTAGTGCCATAGAATCCATTGTTCCTCTTCATATCCAGTAGGGTAAATTAGGACTTGAGTAGTTTTTTGAATATCTCCTACTTAGTTACTAGTGCCCCTCCCTCTAGCATAGGTACTCGATGTAGCTTTCTTACCAAGTATGCGTATAAAATTTTAACTTGAGTTTGGAAAACACCATTTTATGCTCCTCTCATATATTATGCAAAGTTAAATATACTTCCACTTGTTGTAAAAGATTATTCAACATAACGACATCTACTTCACCCTCGTAGGATTTGATCTAGACCTTCACTTACACTTTAAATAGGTGTCGAGAAGATTTGTTACTGGAGACCAATTTTTCAAGCTTCGGTTCTTCGTTCTCTTCCCCCGACTCCTCTCATTCTTTTGGTTTCTCATGAGAGTATGGATGCTTTGAAAATAAATCAATCATTTTCTTAAGAGCGACCATTATCAAGGTCATAGTCTAAGATATATTAGCTACTTGATATTCCACCCTTGCAAATTTTAACTCCCCTTTATCAACAAGTCCTTCCTTTTGTCCATACAACATAAATGAGGCTTACAAGTGCTTCTCAACCCTTTTTGTGTTGATATTGAGGTCTACAAATTTAACTCCCCTTCATCAATAAGTCCTTCCTTTTGTTCTACAATATATACGAGGCTTGCAATTGCTTCTCAACCCTTCTCGTGTCGATCTTAGGGTATAAGGGTGAAACTATCCCTTAAATTTAGGCTTTACCAGTGTAGATCCGTTTTAAACCTGGATTTATCAAGCACCAAGAGGGATCAAATTTATTAGGGTGTAATTTTTTTATCATTTAATTCCATGTGTTTTTTTCCAAAGAAAAAAATATAGTACTTTCATTTATAAAAATAACATAATTACATAGTCAGATGCTATATAGCATTCCCTTCTTGCTCCTCGAGCTTGACGAAAATGTCCCACTTACTATTCCTTTCAGACAAAAAAATAATGAGATATGTGCCCCATTACATACTTTAAAAAACAAAAACTATAGCACATCATTTTCAAAAGTAAAAGAAGGAGCTCTCATTCTATCAACCTAGGTGCATTTAGTGTTCTGTCAATGTCCTCTATTGTCACATAAAAACCGTGAAGTAATTATATCCAAGGTTAATGTGTATATTCAAAGCAAAATCCATGATTATTTTTGATACAAACTAGACCCCTCGATCCAAACCTAGGCCTTATTTTGATAATTCATCTACTGTCTTGTTATTGTCCCTATAAACACGTGCATACGAGATATGAGAGAAAGTAGATTGAAGTGACCTCACATCAATAAATAAAGGTTGGAGAGTGAAATTCCTCATTTATGTTTCTTATCTCTTGTTGAGCCTCTAAATTGACATCCCCACTACCCTATTATACTCCTCATCTATACCTTTTTGGGTTACCTAAGCTTGGGTAAATGACAAAGAACACTACCATTAGCCATTGATAAGGTCATAAGGTAAAGTATAATTAATTCATGCATTTTTGTGGTTTATTGAGCTAGGAGATTAAATGTTTCATGCACAAATGCTTCAATTTGCCATTTATAATCTTTGACCTCTAGATAAGCCCAGCCTTCCTGTACCAGCTCAGCTATCCGGTACTTGTGCGCCAGATTGCCATTGTCTGAATCCGGTACCAAGCACACCTTCTATTCAGATCCGGTACTGAATCTCACCTGTCGTGATCCAATACCAATGACCGTAGACTGTTGTGATCCGATACCCCATTTGTGCACTGTTCAGATCCGATACCATCTACCTGTCACGATCCGGTACCAATACAGGAAGCCGAATGTACCAATTTTAGCTCCAGATCATTCCCAAGACAATTGTTGAATGTTTATTGAATCATAAATGTTTTAGCAAGGCTATGTTAGGATAGTTTGTTGTTGATTCATCCTCATGCACTTCGTGTCATGAGGATGAAGCTTAAAATATGTAACCGAATAATTAAATTTAACAATTGATTGATTTGCAAACGATTTCACCTCCTTGTGTTTCACGACTAAGACTGTTTAAGTAGTCATGGCAAGGATGGTGGAGGTAGTGGAGAGTTAACATAACACAACATGTGAAGCAGCGTTACATATTGTAGAACATATT
>ML793264.1:252927-265119 GCA_009831015.1 Picea engelmannii | reverse complement strand
GGCTATGTTAGGATAGTTTGTTGTTGCTTCATCCTCATGCACTTCGTGTCATGAGGATGAAGCTTAAAATATGTAACCGAATAATTAAATTTAACAATTGACTGATTTGCAAACGATTTCACCTCCTTGTGTTTCACGACTAACATTGTTTAAATAGTCATGGGAAGGATGGTGGAGGTAGTGGAGAGTTAGCATAACACAACATGTGAAGCAACGTTACATATTGTAGAACATGTTCTGGGTGAATATTAATAGAAGGACGTCATTAATCTCCATGTTTTGATCGTCTATGATTGAATGTGAGTTGAGTTGTTAGCATAGTTTGATTCTATGTTTTGAAGTTTGAGTAAGAGTAATGTGTGGGTTGAAAGCAAGCTTATTGTAGACTCCAGTCATTGACCGTTGAAGTGGCAAGGGCCCACAACCCAACAAAGGTCAACATCTTCGTAGATTAGTATTAGCATTTGATTTCAATAGTGTAAATGTTAGATTAGCCGAAGGTTTAACTCTTTCAGATGATAGCAGTATAGTTTAGACTAGGATTTCAATTATATGATTGCTTAGAGATCTTTACTCACTCTGTTTTGCATATGCTCTGTTTCTGTTTTTATGAATTTAATTTTGTCTCATGAACATGAATGTTGGCAGCAGTAGTTAGACATATTTGCAGGAGAACTAGTGAAGTTCACAACAACACATTGTGAACCACAACATACTCAGTATATTGACTGTTGAACTACCCATGCTATGTCTTGATGATTGATGTGTGATTTCCCTTTCAGAAGTGTGATTGCATAGTTAGTTCTCTGGGTCAGATAGCAGAGTTGATCTGTCAAAAGAACTCCATCTCATACTTGCATGTGCCATAATGAACTAGATAGCCTCTCTGTGAAAGACAACCAAAGTGTGTTTCAGTTTGCTAGTTTGTTTTGTTTCCAGCATACATAATCTAGAATAGTTCTATACTCATGACATTAGAATTACCTTTCTTATTGGTGTCTTGTAACTCTGTTGATTACGAATCCCGGATTGATAATTAATGAGTGCATTATACTAAACATACAACCAACACAACATCTCTCATCCACCGAATAGCCAAAAGTGAATCCCCCAAAATTTGGATTTTCTTTACGCCATATTCTTGCATTAAAACTAGCTTAAGTGACAACAACTCACTATAATTATTTGTTCCATGTCCAACACTTTCTTTGAAATATATGTCGGGATGCATCGATGGGTATATTATCCCTCTAGCACCACCTCTTTGAGTGGTACCCTGGGAATCACTGTTGAAGTAAGCCCAAGCTATATCCTACTTGAGATCAACTTCTTTAGACTGATGTACAACTTGCTCATATTAAATCTAGGGAAAGGCATGTAAAATGTTTAGTTATTGTACAACACATTTCAAAGGTAGTGTTTATTTATCCTCAAACAACTTCAACTTTTTTGGCCAACTGTATTCCCTAAGAAACATTTATTGGAAGTGCTCTAAACCTTTTGTTTTCTTTATTTGTGCACCATGTTCTAAAATCACCCTTAATGGTTTAGACTACCCGGGCATTTTTAAAACCAATCATACCTTCCAGCTCTTTCTAAACTTGTTTTGTAAAAGGGAAAGACATGAATATGTGGGAATTTATTCCTTCATCTACCTGGCATAGACAGTACCAACCAAATCCCACAAAGTTCCTCTTTTGCAAAATGTCCCTGGTGGGAGCTTTATTATTTAGAATCAGCCATGTAAAATTTTAGATTTTGCTGGACTCTTGAACTTCCATGCGACTTTCCACCACCACTCCTGAAAATCCTCTCTTCCTTTGCTAGCTACGCTCTTATATCCAAATTTTTGGACAAATTAACCAGTTGGATTTTGGAACCAAATAAGCTAATATTCCTCATCTCTTATCCTAGCAAAGCGATCTTTTAAATCATCTATGTACCTATTCCATATAAAAGCATCCTCTTCCTATAGTCTCGTCTCTTTATAGGTTAGGCAATGTTGTTGCCAAGGAGTGTCCATATCTCTGCTTGCTATCTGTGTTAGGGTATAGTACCCTCTAGTTCTTAAATCTCTTATCAATTGAGGAGATAACCTGAGAAAACCTCTTCTTCTAACACAAATATCTAGTCAAATTTGGACTCTATCCCATTTCCCAACTCAACACACTAACCAATTTCCGACCACTGGGAAGGTTGAAAGGACCACTTTCCATATTATTGAATCATTTTGTAGTTTTTTCACAGGGTTTCTAACCCATTCCTCTACTGTGTTTGAGGCTATATATTTTGCCTTTATGGCTTGAACTCATAACCCTGATCCTTGAATGAGCACCACACATTCTTGGTAGCTAGTGCCTTTCAGAACATAAAATATTCTCAAGGCCCCAACCTCTGTTGGCCTTAGGTAAAGTTAATTTTTTTCAAGATACTTGTACCAAACCTTTTTTCCCCTATTCTCCTGACCAAATCAACCTGTACCAATATATGCGTCTGATTTCATCTAACACTCCTTTTGGAATCCATGGCAGAGACATCCAATAGACTGGAATTGCTTTTAGTACTGCTTTAACTAGCACTAATCGGCCCCCTTTGTATAGCCATTGGTTACATCGAGTATTCAATTTTTTCTCCGCTTTAGCTATCATCCATTGCCAATCACAAATTTTATACATGTTTCGCTTTATTTGAAATCACGGGTATTTTAATTTTGCATCAATATCGACCAAGTTGTAAGGGAACGTTTGTATAATGAAGTTTTTTATTGCCTCATTGATACCCCGAATGGATATCATTGACTTAACCAAGTTTATTTTCATGCCCATAAACATACATAATAGTTCTATCATGTCTTTGAGCTTCTCAACCATCCTCCTCGAACCTTCACATAATATAAGAATATCATCAATAAACAACAAATGAGCCACACAACAATTGCCACCAATATTGATCCCTCTGAAATTACCAACTTCCTTGGCCTCCTTTATTAATCTACTTATACCTTCTATAACTAGTATAAAATGCAAAGGATATGAGGGACATCCCTATCTTAGTCCTCTTTCTAGCTTAAAAAAGGAATGATGCCCCATTTATTAGAATAGAAAAAGATATCGATGTAATTTGGTTCATTACCTAAGCCACAAACCGATGACAAAACCCCAGGTGGATAAGGATTAATCCAATGTCTATCCAACTCACCCTATTGTAAGCTTTGGATAGATTCACTTGAACCACCATCAATTTGATATTTTTAACCTTGATATAATGTAAACCTTCTTGAGGAACCCCCACCACCTTATGAATTTTTTGTCCCTCCATAAACCCAAATTGGTCATCAAATATTTGTCTAGATAATATCCTTTTTATCGTTCTTTCTACGAGCTTTGATATAATTTTGTGTATGTAGTTACATATGGAGGTGGGCCTAAACTTTTTTAAAGATGATGGGTTATCATCCTTGGGAATCAACGTTATAAAAGTTGTGTTGAAGGCACCGAGAATTTCCCCATCAATTATAGATGACTCCACTACCCTCCTTAAGTCTTAATCTATAAACTCATAACTCATTTAAAAAACTTCATAGGTAGCCCATCTAGCCTTGGGATTTTATCCTCTATAATTTTTTTTAGGATCAACTCGATATCCTCTTTGCTTGCTTCCTCCATTAAAGCATGATTATCCTATGAATTTACAAAACTTGGAAAAGATGTTGACAACCTCAATACCTTTGCGATTGTGGCTAGGTTCAGCCTTGAATAGGGATGAAAGTAGTTTAGTGCTTCATCGATCATCTTCTTAAAATTTGTTTCCTGCATACCATCTTCCTTCTCAATATTTTATATGGAGTTAATGTTATTTCTAAAACTTGCATATTTATGAAAAAACTTAGTATTCTCATCTCCATCTTGGAGCTAGAGCACCTTGCTTTTTATTCTCCATTCCTTTTCTATTTCCAAAAGGATATGTCTCTTTTTGTCTTCCAGGAGTTTCATCTCAACTTTCCTTTCCTCATTTATATATATGAACCCTTCACTATTATAAAAGGAAGCTATATTTTCCTCCACTTCCTTGAGTGTTCTATCATCTCTCAGTTTTTCATCTTTTTCCCATTACATAGCCACATTTTTTTCCTTTTCAAATTTCAATGAAATTGTATGGGGGCAAATTCTCTCAATGTTACATCACAAGGTTCCCAAATCTCTTTGATTTTTTTAACAAGGTCCTCATCCTTTAACCATTCCAAGATCAACTTCAAGGGACTAGTTGGTTTCCCTTGTGTTGGGGCTACTTCCAGAAGAACACGATGATGATGAAAGCCCCCCCGAGAGGAAACCCATTGTTAAATTCTAATTACTTCATCTAGAAAGGCTTATGAGATAAAAAAAAATGATCTAGTCTTTTTGCAATTTGAGCTTCTATTGCCCTCTTATTCCTCCATGTTGGAGATATTTTGTTGGTTCTATGTCCAGTAAGCCCACTTCTTCCATTTTTTTTAATGAAATATCCCGCTAGATGGTCCACTTGTGCAACTAGTCCCCACACTTATAATGCCCCCAAAGTGAAATTAATATCCCCTCCTACTACAACCATATATTTTTGGATCCATTCTATATTAAATACCTTGTCTCAGTATTCCACCCCATCCAGATAGGGTCCATCGATATTCAAAAGAATGAGCTCTTTTCCAAGGTCGAGAAAGATCAAATCAATCCCCATACCCACAAATAATGCCCATGAATTGGTAAGATAAAAACAATCTTTTCTCCACCCAATTATATTCCCTCTTGATCTCCCTACAACATCTATATAATTAAATTCCCAATTCCCAAGCATGAATTATTTTTATCCCATCAATCATTATTTATGGTAAAAACAAAACAAATGGTTTTTTTTTTTTCCACTAATCTTTTTAGAGTCAACTTCTTAGAGGGCATGGCCAACCCTTGACAATTTAGGGTTAGAAAAAATAATGTTTGAACATTTTTAGGGGCATTAGCTCTAAGAGCCCCAAATAGAGACAATTATTTTCCACTTTTGATTTATGAACTAGCTTGTTTTTTAGCCAGTGACATGAATGATTTCCTTCCTTTGTGTGGGGATTTTTTTTTTATATTTTTCATCAAAAAACCCCAAGCCTCCCTCCATCCTTCCAAAAAAATAGATTATCCTTTGCTTCTTGGTTTGAGATTATATTTGGGGCATTCCAAAGGATATTCACAAATATCTTCTTGTGATCCATGCTACTAACTCATATTGATGTCTTCCCTAGATATTGAGTTCTCTTATGTGAGCTCCTCTCACAAACTAGATACTGCTATAAGAGGACGAGGTTTGGGGTTCTGAATCCCCGAGAGGTTGGGGGAGAAATTACTCAAGTTCTCATCTCTCTGGCTCTCTCCAGTTAGTCCCCAAGACCCAAGGTGTAACTTATTAGAATCAATACAATTTGTATGGGATGGATTTTTAGACTTACTTGATTGCCTTGAACTCTCCATGCATTTTGTAGAGGCTTTTGAAATTTGGGTCTCATGAGTGTTTGCATCCCGAGGTTGTTGTTAATTTGACAGTGGTAATCCTTGAGAGAAGACTGGGACAATATTTTCCATTGATGTCACCACTACTCATGTGTCCTGATTTCCTTTTGTTGTTTCACCCTAATAAAATCCTAGAGAAATTTTATTCACCCAAATCTTTCATTTTTTTAGATATGTGCATTTGACTGCTAGATGCCCAAACATGTGACAATGTTTGTATTTAAATGGAATACATTTGTAATCAATGGTATGGTAAAATTTTTCAGTGCCTCTTCTGATTACCGTAGACTCAACCAAGCTCCCTTTTAGATCCATACTAGCCAAAATTCATGCCATCCCCATCTATCCCGAGTCAAAGTAAGATTTATCAACCTCGTAAAAAGAGCCCAGAGCATTCCCTATTTGAGAAAACACTTGTCCAACCATAAATCCAGAGGGAGGCCCATGAACCTAACCCATACTACTCTAGATGGGTCAATCAAGTGTCAAAATCTATGTACCAATTCTTTAGGAATAGGGGTTGTGATCCCCACTTCCACCTCTTTTGAAGGATGTTTTCAACTTCAACCCTAGAGGTAAAATCCATACCACCTAACCATTTACGAGAATAATACTGGGAGGAGAGTAACCTACCTCTAACACAAACTTATCCTTCATCCATTCCATTAGATTTTCACTACTCATTCACTTGCTTGGGCAATGACCGACAATAGCGAGGTCCACCAAATCTAGAATTTCATTTAGCTTTGTATTTTTGCCTAATGGTATATTAATAGGGTCTTGCTTATTTAATGCATTTCCATTGTTTATGCTTCTTCGAAGGCTTCAAATGTTGAATCCCTGTATCATCAAATAATTTTGTGCCACTCATAAGGTCAAAACCCATTAAAGATCCAATGAAACCCTTGTTTAAATCCCACCCACCCACTCCTTTCTTGTCCATAAACAAAATCACATATAAACTAAAAAATGAATCTCGACAAAATATGGTGTCCATATCACCTTTAGGGAATAGTAAATTTCTTTCCAGACTAGAGCTCGAGAGTAAAAGCCCAAGATTCCAAAGATATGTCCTATTATCCTTGCACTGTAGAGCCTTAGATTCACACGAAATACATTCTTCTGAATGTCCAATCAGTCCTTCGCGTGGAGGGTTGACAATCAAATTACGATCATTAGATATTCTCCCCACCATTTCTTTGACCAACTTCAAAGTCTCCTCCTCCAATTGGTGCAAATTTGGTCGATGGTTTAATGGTTAATACTTGAGGGGATGTGGGTTTGGGTGGGAGGATCAATGGGTTGGCCTAGATATGTTGTCCAACAAGTGGATCATCAGAGAAATCCACCTCATCCTCCTCCATCATCCATGTATAGATGTCAAAATCCCTCATTGTAGCTTTCCCTCCTTACCTCAAGTCCAATTGGCATATATGCTTAGATCTATACATTGAAAAAGCAATCCACAACATATGCAATTTGTTCTTGACATAGATCTAGACAAACAATGATGGTGGATTCACTTCACAAATTGAAGATTGTGGCTGTACTGCAAGACCGTGTGTGTTGGCGGTAAAAATAGGGTTTACAAAGGAGGCGAGACTTGAAGAAGAGAGCGGTGGATAGGGTTGCTGGAAAACCCAAGTACATAAGAGAAGAGCACAAAATGGCTACATCGAGCATAATGTATGGCATTGGCTATAGCTTGAATATGTATGCAAAAACCCTAGATCTTGTGTATGAGGGATCTATATGACTATTGTTAATTTGACTTGAAGAAGTGCTCATCCCTAACACTAGTGTTTGGTCTTTTATGGACCCATAGAGCAGAACTCTTGGTAGAATGATCCACCATTTAATTCCATGTCACGTATTAGTTCCTTCATATTAAATGATAAAAAAATACACCTTAAGAAATTTGATCCCTCTCAATGCTTGAGAGGTACGAGTTTAAGATGGATCTATGTTGGTTTAATTTTTTAGATGTTGACATGTACTTATGTACATATGTAGTTATTTATTTTTTATTTGTTGTCATGTAAGTAATGTAATGTTACATGACAACATCTCCCCCATACTGGGATGTAAAGCACCTCGCTACTCTCAATGCAATAATTTTGTTGTTGTTGTCACATGATGTAACATATTGTTATGTGACAACATCTCCCCCATACTGGGCTATAGAGCACCTTGCTACTCTTGATGCAATAATTTTTTTGTTGTTGTGATGTAACTTAACACAATGTTACGTGACAACATTTCCCCCACATTGGGTTGTAGAGCACCTCGCTACTCTTGGTGCAATGAGTTGAGTATGCATACACTACACGCAAACCACATAAAGGCCAAAATAAAACCTCTCTAATATCGATATGTCATGTAAACCACTTTGGATTTTTCAATGGTCATTTTGCTATAACATGTGATTTTAAACTCACTGCTTGTACAATGAGCCTAGGGTTGATAGCATGACTATTCTTTTTGTATTTTTTATAATTGAACAAAAAACTAAACACAACATATAGATTCCTTGACTATTAAGAAATAATAATGGAATTGTGATGACAAAAACACACAATGGGACATTGACATAGATACAATAATTACCTTGGGAAAACCCAACAAGAAATTAAACACTATACCTTTCCTCTAATCAAATGAGAATAAAAGGTAAACTACAAAGATCATTAAGCTTGTTGCGTAGATATGAGACACTATGGTTTGCAATAATCCCCTATAGAATGCTCTTCATCCTCTTCTCTAAATTGCTTACTCCTCTTGGTGGCTACTTTGCTATGGACATCAAATTGCTAAAATAGGTGTTGAATCCCTCCCCTATTTTCAGCTAGGGTTAAAACTCCCATCCTTGGGTGTTAGGGTTAGTTTTTTTGAGTCTACAATGGATTCAGATGTATTACTAAATCCACATGGGTGAATCATGGCGAGTTGATGCCATTGCCACATGAAACTATGTGGAATAATTAGATCGTTACCTTATCGTGGGCACAATTTTGCATACAAACTATGTTTGAGGCAAACACTTGACCATTGGGATGATACTGGCTTGTAGAATGCCATGAGGACTTCTACACCAATCGTCCTTGAGGTTAGTTACCCAAAAATTCCACTCTTTATCCCCAAACTAAAGGATTTTCAATTTTGGTATGCTAGTGCAATTTTCAAGATCTAACCCAAAATGACCCTTCTATGTCCCAAATTTTGTCCTCCCTATTCCAGAGTAGCAATAAAGTCACATAATGATTATGTAGATCCATTTGGATGTGAGATGCTCAAAGATACATGAGATTTGGTTTGTATATAAGACGTGGGTTGAGATGCAACCATTTTAAATGAAGGTGTCAAGCACACATCCACACTTGAAGAAGTAATTCTCTTCGGTGAGGGGCTCATCTCCACAAAATAAAAGGTCAGAAAGAGCTCACCATATAAATTATAGGAGATTTCAACAAAATTTAAGTCAATCAATAGTTTGAGAAAAAGCTAAGAAATTAGGAGAAGAGAAAATATAACGGGCCTTAGAAACCTAATTGGACCAATGTGACTAATGAGCAACCAAAGTCATGGGATTAGAATACGCTAAAGTTCATGAATTGATGGCACACAGGTTTTTGGAGAGGATGATCCAACTTAAACAAGGCGACTTTGAGGCTTAAATTAGAAATATTAATCTCAACTACATTTGTCATATGTGACGATGGTCAAGTTTCTATTGCTTAAATTTGAAACAATTTAAACCATTGGTTCATCATTGGGTGAATTCAAATTTTGAGGTAAAGACTCCACTATAAGCTTATTACACCAAACCTATTCAAATTGATAAATCGTAAATACTTTCTATCATAAAAGCCAATTCTTTTTTTAATAAGAATGTCTAACTATTCTTAATTTTTCAATTTTTTAAGAACAAAACGTTATTTAATCATGAGCACAAATAGATAACTATGACACTAAAGTCCCTACATGATAACCTAGACCCAACCTAGACCACACAATAAGTCCCCACCATATAAAGGTTTTTAACCTAATCACAATTGTGATGTAAATAATGCAATTAACTATTATAAGTTCTACCACAAAAATATCTCTTTATCTTGTGGGTGCTAAAAAGATTTGGCTTCCAAAGAAAGATACGTCTTTTACTTATTTTGAATTTGAAAACTTGAACGTTGGTATCCAATTATTCCGAAAGAACGGGCTTCCACTCAACTAATTAATGAGCAATAATAATTAACAATAGGAAGAATCCTTTTAACATCGTACTAATAACAACTTATATTAAGTTCTCAAACTAAAGAGTTTACATGCCCGTTCTCCCTGCCTCGACTTTGCTATAAAGTTTAGCCCGCCATTTCGCAATTCGAATCTTTGCTTGCTCGTCAATAATCGTTCATCCCATCCTGCCTTTACAGGCATTCAGATCTTCTAAATTTTTGAAGTTCTAGATTCAGCCCAGCCCTTCCCTTGTTTTCTGTCCTCGAAGTTGAAGTTGGGGCAGATCAGATCGGTGAATAACCTTCCAAATGGAGCCGTCCAGAGATCATCCCACGCCTTATCCAGGTAAGCTTCATTTCTCTTCGTTTAAATGCCATCCATTTGGGTGGATTTGAAGGCTTTTGGTAAGTTTTGTTCCCTTTAAATCTATATATTTTAATTTCAAGGGAAAGGGAAAGAAAGTGAGATATTGATGCTGTAATCAGGGCTTCTTTTAGAATCCATTGTCATTTAAACGATGCCGATTTAAGCAAACAGGCGGAAATTTAGGTACTAGCCTGTGTATTTGGCGTTTTGCCGTTGTTTTAGAGTCTATTTTTTCTCAAATAAGGGTTATTCAGAGGCATTCTATTCGATGTCTTACATTGACGATTTGGTTCTCTTTTAAATCATGTAAACTTCAGCAGTTTTATGGCAAGATTAGGCTGGATGTCTTGGTGCCCTGGTTATATATAGATATGGTTCTGGTTTAAATCATGTAAACTTTAGCAGTTTTGTAGCAAAATTTAGCAGGCTCGATGTCTTGGTGCTATGGTTTTATGTATGTGTGGGTTATCCAGAATTCCTTACAAATTGAAGCTCAGTAGCGGCTTTTCAGGTTTTGTTTTTTCAGTACAATTGATCCATGGTTGGGTAAATAAATTCAAATGATAAAATTACTGTGTTTTTTTGTTGATTTTTTTTTTTCTTATTTATTTCGAATGCCTAAATTTAAGTTGAACCGAGCAATGTGGATATTTGATTGCACTACCATGCAATATTTAGTTATATTCTTAATTTGCGTAGTCTGATACCAAATGCCGCGCTTTTCACAATTTGTGTCAAAATTGATTTTGGTTTTCTACTTGATCTTAAACCAGTAAAGTTGCTATTTAAGAGAGAACCCTTATTGTACTTTGGAAAAGATTCACAAGCTTCAATCCACATTCAAGTCATTCCCCGACGGGCTTTTGAGGGAATTCTCGAGCTATAAGTTTAAATTAGTTTTTCAATATCATGGAAATCATGCAGTCAATGGATTAGTGGAAACATTTGCTGAAATAGGTTATGAACTGTGTTCCGTTTTTTACCTTGTGTCTACATTGGTGGTTTCTATAGTTTTTTGTCAAATTCCACGATACTGTAATACTGACTGCTGATTCAGTTTCGCTAAAAGTAATAAAATGAAACGTACATGCATAATTTTTAATCAGCTGCTTGATCAGCCTTTGGAATTTCTTTTTCGCTATCTAACAACATCAAGTTTGCTAGCCATATGCCATTGCATATTCATTGAATTGCGGGTGTAAATCTTGCTCATGCAATGATCAATGTACTATATTGTAGCCCTTAATCATTATGTCATCTCTGTCTTATACTACACTTTAACATCCTAAGTTGTGTATCGATTTCTCTCATTTAATGCGCTTTACTGTTTAAAGATGCCACCCCTGTTTGCATAGTTAGAGTTTTTAGAATTAATATTACACATCCGTATTGCAAGAATTGCAAAATCTAGCAGTTTCGTTGAATTTGAACTTCTGTTGTCTCGTCTGTAAAACTTGTTTTGTCATTTGAGATCAAGCATGTTCTAGAAGTTAAAGGTGGATTTAATTTTTGTTCCTCTATTTTGCCCTTCACGCAGGTAAAACTAGGCAAAGAAAGTCCATCAGGCAATCTATCAAAGAGCAAGAAAACAAGACTTTGACTGGGATAAATGATCCGATGACTACCACCCCAAAAAGGTAATACGCTTTCTGTGGAGGGGTTCAGGACCATACATTTATCTTATTCATGCAATTTTTGCTCTGGAACCTAGCTAATATAAGCAATTATCTGTAGAATAACAATTCCTAATTGAATGCTTATATCATTTGCAGACAGAAGCACATTTTAAGCATCAGTAAGAGTGTAAACACTTTGGACTTGTCGGCAAAAGACAAACCTATAAAGCCCAGCAGAAGATTATCTATTTCGTCAAAAATTGCAGTTCCAGTTTCAAAAACTGAAAGTAAAGATGTACGCTTCGCAGTATTGGAGAACAAATCTACTGCCTCAAAATCGTCTCCCCTTTATGGAGCTTCTCTGCCGAAAGCTGGGAGAACTTTGGAAGTTGAATCCAAAGTAAAACCCTCTACAAAAGCACTTTCAGTTTCCTTTCAGGGCC
>ML793264.1:188320-225798 GCA_009831015.1 Picea engelmannii | reverse complement strand
GACTGCTGTGCTGCTACTGGAGGTGCCCTCTGGAAACTAGGGAACAATGGCCTGGGAATCCTACTCGAAGAGGTGTATGTTCGAGTAGGAGACTGGGGTCTACTGCTTGCCCCTGAGTTCCCCTGTGCTGCATGTGGGGCTTGTGTGCCCGAGGTGCCTACTATGGCCAGTCTATCGACCATCTGCGATAAGGACCGAGTCATGGCATGCTAACTGACTACCAGATTGTCGAGTACCTGCATGAAGGTTGCTTCTGGGTCCATGGGGGCCTTACCACTGCCCTCTGGTCTCTCATATCTATCTCCTAACATCCTCTGCCCCTCACACTCAGCCTCTCGCTTTGCCCTTCTCTCTGCTTCCTTTTGTGCCTCTTCCTCTTCCTCTGAGCTGGGAGGAAAAGGGGGAAAATCAAATCTAGGTCTTCCCTCCTTGCGTCTGTTGTAAGTGACATATTCGTCACCTACGTGCTCACGACCCCTTGGGTCCTCTACTGCACTCATCGTCTTTAGTCACAGGCTGGCAGGACTAAAGCTCCGATACCACTGTAAAGTTCCTAACTTGGCTTGTTTGGGAAACAATGATAATCTGATGTATCTACTATAGATAATTCATTGTTACAACATATAAAGGACTATATAGATGATAAATGAGACAAAAGACTGCAAATCTTATATTACGATATCTCTGTGAGTATAATGCTGAATGCGGCTGAATAAAAATGAGTCACTCGGCTAGATCAAATGACAAAAGGATCTTAGCCGGAATACAATAAGCAAACTCAATGATAATACCCGATAATAGATGAGCACCGCGGGATCAATGGATGAGCTGGAACTATGGCAGCGCGCACGGTAACTGTTGAAAGTCCGGAAAGTTCACCCTAGTGGCTAAACCTCTCGGAATGGCCTGGAAACTGTCCCAAATGGTGTGCCCTTCTCTAGCTCTCAGTCCTGGTGACTAACCAACCCCTATGTTGGTATGTTTGGACCTCAGATGGATCCCCCTGGGGGAATGCGCCCCTCTCATTGGAAAATTGCGCCCTAGTGATTCCACCGTTAGAATCGGTTGAGATGTGTCTCAAAATTATCGCCTCGGCCTACTGTGAAATGGGTCGGAAGGGTTTCCTTGGATCTGATCTGATGATCGCTCGGGAACCCCGGATGTGTCCGCCCAAAGTGCCGCACTCCCAATGTCTGGAAAATGCGCCCCAGATGATTCCCTTGTCGGAATCTGATGAGGAACCAGGCAAAAGATGCACCTTTCCTTCCTCTCAACTGGGTCAGAGGGGAATCTCTGAACTCTCCTTGGATGGGACAAGTCGATCCACTGAACCTCCTTAGAAGCTGCGCCCTCACCTTGAATAAGTGCGCCCTTGCTGCTGGAACCTATGTAACTACTGCTAAAGAATGATGGAAGATTGGTGTGATCTTCTCGGTGACTAGGGTGTCTCTCAACATCGAAATCGGCCAATTGGTGTCTTCCTCTTGGAATCCACTGAACTCTCTCTCCTGAGATGCGCCTCTCTCCTCAATGACAAGTCAAAATCTACATAATGATGAATTAGGTCGCTGAACCTTCTCTTATCGCCGTCTGAAACCCTAATTTGCTACTGAAACCCTAATTCTCTGTGGACTTCTAATTTTAGCTCGTCTGTTCTATTTTTAGCTCAAATTGGCTTAAAAGCGCTTTTAACCACTTTTAGCTCAATGTCACTTTCTGAACATAACACCTTTGACTGGAGTGACCTCTAGTAACCTTGTTTACCCCTTTTTGGCCTTGGCTATAGTCTAACAGGGCGATTTAGACCATTAAGCCTTCTCTCTGGAGCTCCTATTTGGAAAGGGACATTATAGCTGGGGCTAGCAATCTACAAAATAGGGTGGTCTCTCATAGTCCACTCACAACTCATAAAACTCTCAACCCAACTGATATTCTCCTACAACTACCCCGATTTTCCATCATCTCTTTTCGTCTTGACTTGTCCAACCCAAGGAATGTACCCCTTCACTGTTCTCAGTCCTTTGGGCGACCCATTCGTTTATCAAGGCCTCTTTGTAACAAGTAGCTAGGAATCTCTCAGCTGGGAACTCAAGGGAAATTGCTGCTAGGAAAACTATCAACAAACCAACAACAAACACTTGTTGTTTTAGTGCAACTCACACAGGAGTTCACTCTTCAGCCCTGACAACCCGACTCTTTAGTTTTCCAGCTCCAATTCGCTCCAATTACGCTCCGACATGCTCTAGAATTCGCCCTCCATGGATGCATCAACTTCAAGCTCTGTTTCTTGCTCTCTACTTGCCTCTCATGCACAAAACTTGACTAACTAAAAACTACCGCCCAACCCATACGAATTTCCTCTCTTTGGCTTGCCTTTCTTGACTCACACTCTTTCCCAAGATGATTGTACTCAACCCCCATGTGCCCAATAACTTTGGGATGTGACCACTCACACCGACCCTCTTACATGTATTCAATGATTGGCTTTGGGAACACTCAATCATAAATGGGAAGGTTCATATACCATCAACAAATTTAAGAAAATGGGTTAAATTAATATTCATGGGTATTTTCCCCTTGGACCCCTTGGCCATTATCCTAGACACTCCTCCCTCTTTGGATTAATTTAGCCCCCATCTCTTGTCCATGCCCCCTTAGTAGTCGACATCACATTTTATTAATAAAACAAGGAAATACAATTCACATATTACATTGCTTTGGCTGTAGCCACACATTATATCTACATAAACATTAATTAAACTGGGGATTATAGTGGGGATGTTACAATGTGTCCTCTAGGGTTTACATCACAAATCCTAGGTTTCCCCCTCATCACACAAGCACTAAGACCTCTCTAAGACAATTACAAAGATAGAAGAATATGTACATCTTATACAAAGACACTCTCATCCCTTTATATTGAATAGGCGAGCGAGGCCAACATGAAACATGGAATTTCTCCACCAATAACCTAGACTAAGTCTACAAGGAAAGATGACATGGTGCTCTCCACTAAATAAGCATGTACAAGTGTCACACTAGGATTTATCCAACCCCCAAGATGATGTGCCTTCCAAGCATGATGGCTTTGGGCCCAACGCTCTTGCTCCTAGATATGTGCCCTCCAAGGAATAGTTAGCCAAACACTCCTCTTGCAAGGTATAGGGTTCTCCAAGCTAAGTTTCCCCATGCCAAGCACTCTTCCAGGGTATAGTGTTCTCCAAGCCATGTGTCCTCATGCCAAGTGCTCCTCTAACCATGTGTTGTGTGGTCTTCTGTGCCTAGGGCTCCCCAACATGTTTGTCAAGGTAGTTACTTTCTCCTATGGCTTCATGCCCTTCCTCCTAGTGCCTAGCTTTCCTCAATAAGATAGCTCCAAAGTCCATACCCTATGACAAGGACCCATACTCCTCAACACATGCGCCATGTAGAATATGTCAATGCCACCTAAGATAACTATCTCCATAAGTGCTCCTCCTCTAGCATTGATCCCAAGGAATGCATATGCCCAAACAAAGCTCTCCAAATGTCAGTCAAACATAACCAAAGGGCTAGGAAACTAAGTGTTCTCCTAGCTTGGTGAAAACACTTTTGCAGCAACCCAAAATCTAACACTCCTTTGTGAGAAAAGTCTTTTTTATAACACCAAGCATATCCTTTTGAATCTCCACATGTATAGGTACGCATGCTTTCATCATCTAAGCAATCATGTCTCACAAAGGTGTGTCTACTCTCCAAGCAATCGACCAAACAATTTGCAACTTGATTCCCTGATGGTGAGTGAACATGCATCAAAAACTTGGATGGATCAAACTGGTAAATTAACATTCCCTCTTCTCGAGGAATGGTTTCACCATCTAGATTGTGTGGTTATTATTTATTGGTCAATTGTTTCTTGTTCCTGTTGAGTTTCTATTTGAATTTTGAATTGCTGGAAATCAGTGTTATATTTCTTCCTTGGTCGATTACTTGAGCGTGGGTTCAATAATTTGCTGGTTCTTTGTGAAAACTACCTCATACAGTGCAAATTTCTTTTAATTGAGTCTCTCGTTTACAACTACAGGACCTTTATTTGTTGGTCTGTCCGGTGGTTTAATAAATTTCTAGCTGTGCTCACAAGTTGTAATTTGCTGGTGTCATTTCTCATGGTATCAATCACGATTCACATGCTACAGCCTGGGATTGCATCACATGCTTAGAGGGAATACCCCCTTCAGCCATTCCTTTGATTTGCTCAATCAAATTGCATATAAATGCAGCTACAACCATCGTCTTTGTTCTGTGTAAGTTAAAAACAGTGATACATCACCAAATCTGTGCGTTTTAGCACCTACTGCCATCTTCATAACCATATAAAAAAACATATCTTAAAGATTTGTCTTGTCTTGGATATGTTGAGAAATGATGGGTAGAAGGCAGGTGTATGATTAATTGGAGTAGGAGTATTTAAAAAGGGATGTATAGTGTGTTTTACTGACTGCAAAACACAATTGCACAAACTAAATAGATATATTCAGTGTAAATCTCTTTACGTTGCATACACCATTCCAGGTATAAATATACATATATATTAACTCGTGGGTTTGAGAGAAGAGATGGATAGCAATATGAGTTGTTACTAAAAGCAGTTGGTGAAATATTTACACCGCAGAGCACACTCTTCGGTTGGCAGAACAGAATTACAGAGTGCTCTGTTTATTCCGCATAACAGAGTTGGCATCACCGAATTGGAGTGGCTCGGTTTTCATAATCGAGATGGGCCTTGGCACCATAAGCAAACAAACCAAGCAGCTAGGTATTGATACCAAACTTGAACAGAGAACAAGAAGCATGATCTCAGCTTGTTTGTGAATTGGAGACATTACTTTTCAAATTCCGCATGGAAGATCTGTGTTGGTGAGATGGATGAACCATAGGCCTATTGTTTACGGATGAACATCACACCATTGATTGAGACAAAAATTGAAACATCAGAGAAAAAAGATCCCACCACAAAAACAAGCATCGACGAAACCCGAGCCAGGGTAGCATATCAGTGATAAATGTCTAATGATTTATCCACCCTTTCATATGCCTAGTTAAAATCAATTGTCAGTAGAAAAATCTATTGATCAGTGTCCTTGGCCCACTCTATACAGTCACATTTTATCAAAAACCGTATCGAAAATGTATATGCCTTGAATAAGTCCCGTTTGCTCAAGCCCAATAACATGTGTCGCAACCTGTCAAATGCTCATGGCAAGCACCTTAGCTAAAGTCTTATATGACACATTTATAAAGGTGATTGGATGGGAAGCATTGGAAGTGTCTCTAGTTGAATTTTGGGAATAAGCTTGATCAACCCTCGATTTTGAAATTTGCCCATTCTTCTTGAACTAAAAATTCCTTGGCCATGCACAACATATCATGTCCAACCACATTTTAAAAATTCATAAGGATGACCAGCAAGTTCAAAAGATTTGCCATTTTTCATCTTGCTTGGTGCTTCAGAAAGTTCTTTAGTGACCTTAGCTCCAAGAAGATCTCTCTTAGTACTCCAAAGTTCAAACATTAGAAGTAACCACCTTCTTACATAATTCTTTGGCCGCCACCATGTTCTTTGAAAGATGATACTTAGCAAAAATATTATATAAATGAAGGCCAAAAATCTTGCCAAGTCCTCAACTAAATTTCGCCAGGGATTCCTCAAGCCCAAGATTCTTTCATAAGCATTCTTATGTTCAAGGAAATCACAATAAAATTTAGAAGTTCATCCCCTTAACTTATCCACTGAAGATGAGCTTGAACGTGAGCTCTGCTTGCATACATCTGAGGAAGTGTTGTTTCTTAGTTACCTCCCTTTTTTTTCTTGAAAAATGTCATATATACCAAAAAAAWWAAAAWAAATATTTACATTAACAAGTAAAAAAAGTGGAAGGGTATATACAATGGAATGTATTTCCTCTTCCTCAACACYACTGAGGAAAAATAAAATCAATGTAAGCTTTTGCATCTAGAAATTTGGCATCCTTTATCAGCAAGGAACTTTTGGCCAACAACTACATGCGTACCTCGTCTCACCACATAGTATAGAAAGCAGGAAAAAAAAAATTGATCTCATAATAAAAAACAGGCTTGCAATGGAACTTCGAAAAGGTAAACGGAGTAGAGATCCTCAGGCAATGCCAAATCCCAATAAGAGGAATGAACCAAATAACTCCAATCACCAAATAGGCTCTTTGGCCAATGAATCCTTCCTTGGAGAAGAACTGAATACTGATCCTGGATATACTTCCAACCATTCTTCGAGAACTCACAATCATAGATGATATGCTTCACCGACTTCATTTCATAACTCACTTTTCTTCTTCATTTGAGTTGCTGCAACTTACCTATTAGAAGTGTCTTGATGGTGGTTCATTTCCCTTTCAATGTCTTTGATGCTTATTTGATGGAAATGTCATTGAAATGGTCAAATCTCTTAATTGAGTTGGCTGGAATTTACCATTTTTATTTGATAAGCACACTCACAAGCTATCTTTAGAGGTTCTTCAAGTATGTTTCACATTTCATATTAACAAATTAGGGAAGATTGTAGTTTGTTCATTTCAGTTCTTTCATGCCTTGATCATATATAAGAACATCACTCATAGCTTGTTCTTTTTACTCCATGCCCAATGGATAGGCACTAAGCTTGATCTACCTATCATCTTTTCATTTTTCCAATACTACAACACTTGTTTTGCTCAAGCCACTCTTCACTTCACCTTGAACTCTTATTGCCTAATCTTTTAGCAATTCTATCTTAGGGAAACCCCTCTTGAGTTGGAGAAAAATCAACCTTAAGTGTGAAGAAAGTTGGTGAGGTGACAATGGCTTCCCTTTTAGTTCCCTTGAAATTGTTTTTGTGCTTGGGGCTTTGTACACATTGAATTCAGGTTCAAGAGGTAACACATCCCAGGGTCAGATCTTTAATTATGGCTCCAGATATTATTGTTTTGTCATTTTCTCACTGTTATCAGTGTTCGAAATATTGATAGTCTCTGATGTAGCAGGTATGATATCAAGTTGTCATGCTCTGATCCGAAGAGTAGCACAGGATGATGCTTTGCAGTGTTTATTGCTTTGCGTCAGCCTATCATGGATTACTTTTTGATTTTCATTGTTTTTTGTGACATATTTCTGGTATGCTTTTTCAGTCAGTTAGATTGATATGCTATCTTTCTCTTGTTTCTTCCATTGTTTATTTGTAGAATTTGTTGAAAATCTGGAAACTACGCCAAATCATGCAACTTTACCAAGCATCGACTTTGATATTCAAAACATGAGTGTGGACACATTGATGGAGGAAGTAGTTTCATGTATAGTGTCAAGTATGGATAATTGCACTGAATCCCCAGATCAGGGATCTGTTAAATCCTCGGAAAATCAGAATATTGATGCTGATTGTGTCACCGAGGGTATTGCAGAAGGATTGCATAGCTCAGATATTAGCACCACAAACAGGATTTTTGGCGACGCTCATGTTAATACCGCTGGTTTTAGTATCATTCAAAAAACCAACATGGCTGCTAGAAATGGTGACAAAGAGATACGTGACATTTTGGATGATATTCCCAATCCGAAGGATGTATATGCAGAAGAAATAGGTGAAAATGTGTCGTTTATTAAGGAGAAAGGTGAAAATGAAGACAATTGTACTAAAGGTATATTTATGCAGACCTCATTTCGATTAGCTGCAATATGCACAACAAAAATTCTGTCTAAATGCTATATGGCTTGAAAAGAATGATATTAGGTTTCATTTTGACATTTGCTCTGCCCAATTAAGATTTTACAGAGGTAACTGATGCCTGAAGCATTAAAATTGCTTCGTGTTGCAGATATTGCACAACACGATACGACGAAACATGACATACTTGAGGATAATCAAAGCAGGGTTGCGAAAGGTAATCGTGAACTCGATGAAGCAAACTGTGGATCACATGGAAGTAAAGCAGTCACTGGAAAAGGAAGCTCTAAAAAAGACCTGCCACATGAAATTCTTGCCATTCTGAAGAAAGAAAATACGCTTAATGAGTCTTGCCAAGTGCCTTTAACCGAGGGTGAGAGCAACGATACTCTTGTCAAAGAGGTTGGTAGTTTCCTTCTTATTTTTTAAATTGGGGGGGGGCTTGTATAGAGTTTTTATTCTATACAGTTGTCAAGTCTCATTACATTCCGGTTTCACAGGTGAAGGGGCAGAAGAACAAATCCAACGAGGGAAGTAAGAGCCATTCTCAGAATTCATGTGCTACTCCCGGTGAGTTTGAGATGGTTTTCTGATACTCTTTTGGAAGGCAAGTAATAAATTTAATTATTTATATTTTCTCTTACAAGTCTTAGGGATTTGATGAACAGGAACGGTCAGACGTTCATCGAGGCTCAGAGATCGGCAAAACACTTGAGTTGCTGATTGACTTTATTGGGCTTTAAGTTAAATGCAAATTACTCCAAAACTCTCTGCGGTATCGAGCTCTATATTCGCTAATGAATAATAACTTTGAATTGTAACACGTAGCACGTTACCTGCAAATCCATAGCCGATTGCTAATCCGTTAGAAGCATTTGAAGTAACAGTGAGCGAGTACAAGATTACAGTTTCGCAACGTGCGAGAAACATTGAAGGAGTTTGTAAATTTCTTTTCTTCAAAAAGCAAGGATTCTTATTATTCAGTAGATAAGAGTTTTGATTACTCGTTAAGATTTTCCAACTGGTCAGGTCAAGGCAACAATATAATGAGAAGCCAATTTAGCTATTGCAAGCTTGAGAACATTTGGAGGGTACGAAAAAATTAAGACAAGGTTGGTTCATTTGATCATAGAAATGATCTATGAATACTATTTTTCATTTCCAACTTTGACATGATACTTGAGCTTATGGTTCTAATAACCTCATGGTCAAACATTTTTTTATGATGTATTTTGGCGAGACTAAGATTTTTTTTATGATGTATTTTGGCGAGACTAAGATTTGTCTACTGTTAGATTACATCAAATGATCATGGTATTATAGTTGGTCAAAATTTAAAAATTGAAAGTTCTTTATCAATCCATCTCTCAAGGAATTCTTGTTTACACGTTTAGTATATTTTTTCTTTAACTATGGAAAATACATTTTTATTTTATTTTATTAAATTTTGATTTATTTAAAGTTTATAGATGTGAAGATTTACATTGTTTTTTTTAAATATTATTTATATTAATAATTAAAATATATTATAAAGATAAATTGATATAAACCAGTATAATTATTATAGATTTGAAGATTTACATTGTTTTTTAAAATATTATTTATATTAATAATTAAAATATATAATAAAGATAAATGAATATAAACATTTATAATTATATAAATGTTAGAAGAAAAGTTTTAGATTGGTTTATGTTTCAATAGCATATCTATGCATATCTTTTAGAAAGGAGTGTTAGGTACCAGATAATTAAATAACATAATATTCTAGATACACACAATATATACAAATGTGAATGTAAAGCATAAATCCTCCCAAATACATTCAAATATCCAAATTATGTATTCCTATGTTCATTCCAAGAATAATTATATTGTCCTCTATATATCTTTATTCTCACTCATTACATATGTAGACTATTAGGTTGACCCCTATTACATATACATTTACCTCCATATATGTCCCCTAGAGTTATATCATAGTACCCTCATAAGAAAAGCTTTGTAGTGAAGGGTTTTAGTTGTGACTAAACCAAGTAATAGGATTTCTTTATATTTTTTCTCTCTTACTACCATTGATGATGATCAATTCATCCAAAGTCAATCCTTTTCCATCTTAATCCTTGATAGCTAGTTGTTGCATAATTTTTTTTTCTTTGATTCCTTGAGTTGTCGTGACTTTCCAATTTGTTGTAGTTTCCAATGTGTAATAATATCTTGTCAGATAATGGTCACGTGATACCTTGTTCCAAGAATATCGTTAATTATTCTTTCTTCATCCTTGGTAATGTCGATGTTGGTCTTCTTGTCTTTCTTGGTAATAAGGGTGTTGATATGGTTTCATATCATCAATCTTGTTTTTAGAGATAATGACATCCTCTATCTTTTGTGCTTGGTCTTGGATTATTTTATCCTTTAAGATAATACCATCATATTTGTTATGTAACAACCTCAAGTTAGAGCCCAAGTTTTTGACTATTTTTTGGCGACTTTCTTGAATATTGTTTTATTTCTCTTTTTAAAACTACAATGCAATGCCATCCATCAAATTCTTATGTCCTTTAATTTTATACCGCATTTATGATTTTACCTCATTTGTATATAAGACTTCTTCAATTTTCTTGTAGATTTCCTCTTCAACTTTTTTGGTAATATCCTCATAAATGCAATCTAGAGGTTGTATCCTCTTCAACTTTTTTGGTAATATTTGGTAATATCCTCATAAACGCAACCTAGAGGTAGTATCCTCTTCAGTTTTTTTTGGTAATATCTCCATCCTTACTTGTAAACGTCTTTTTCACATTCTTAACATCGTTAAAAATGTTTTGATTATGTTCATGCAATTTTTTGATTTCTTCATTTTTCTTTTTCAATTCTTCCCTTGAATCTTCTTTTTCTTGTTTTAATTTATTAACCTCCTTTACCAATTTTTGGTTAAGGGATTGAGTTGCCACTACAATCCATATACATTTATCTTCAGCTCCTTTAGATTGAGGTAATAACATTGATTCTTAATTAAGGGTAACCAAAACCTTCAACTTATAGCCTTGCCATCTTAGAAATAATGATCCCAAATAATTATGATTCTTTTTTCAATATATTCTCRTGTTTCCTCTTTCCAATAGCTTTTGAATCACTTCAATTGGACATCCCCATCAAAAGTTATGTTAAATTTAACATATAATTTTAAACCTTGATTTGTGGACTATCTTGTTAGTTGACCTTGCACTTGATGCAACTATGAAATTTAGACCCCTATGAGTTTGAAATTTGCGTTTGTAGAACCTTGATATGTCTTCTTTGCAAAGCCACAGGTTTGACTAAATTGTAGTGTGCTTAGAGAAAGTTATGATAACTTTCCCAAAACTTGTTGATTTTGGTCTTTTTAGGAAAACGAATTTGTATGGCTTGCAATGTGTCCAATTTTTTAGATTTGTTGATGAAATTTGGACCTGAAATACTATGACCTCTATTCTTCTGGATGAAACCGAGGGTACTCAATTTGGGTCTTGCTAGATTGTAACATACCCAGCCTTAGACTTGTTGGGCTATGCCACACTTAAACACTCGCAGAACTTCATACATATAAAACTTAAACAGACAATTACATTATGCTAATACACAAATTCATGTGGAAATAACAGTAAGCCCATACATACAACATACACAGGCAATGCTCATAAATATAAAGACATGTATAAATACACAACAAGCAATTGAACACATAATTGATACTTATCTTTTAATAGAAGACCACCAACTGTGTGCAGACCTTCCACTATCCTCTCAGTGGGTCACCCTCGAGTTGGGACTAAACTCCACTCGGGTAAAGGGGTTCCTAGGCGAGGCTAAGACAAGTCAAACAACAGGAAGGATCTCGTTCCATGAACCAACTCAAACTAACAACCTACAACCTCTCATTCCCCGCATGCCTATCCCACCTCGGGAAGTGTGCCCCTTCTCTGCTCAATAGTCTTTCGGCTGCCCCACTTCCCTTCCAGGGCTTCAACAACAGGTCAGACAAGAATTCTCAGAGCAATATAGCCGCAGTTGGGCTCCCTCAGAAAATCACTTTCCCAACAATTCTTTCACCTGGAGAGAGTTTCTCATGGGCTTGACAACCCGCCTCTTCAATCCATAGTCCTGACAACCTGCCTCTTGAAACCCACAGGCCTGACAACCCGCTTCTTCAGTCCAGAGCTTTAGTCAACCAGTTATAGGTAATGATGAAAACAACAACAACATTCATCTAAGGCATCAACATAATTCATGTATGGAACATGTGATGGCAGCAACAACAACCTTTGGGTTTGGTTTAGGTGTTTCCCATAACAACAAGGTACAGGTGCGCTACTCCTCCTAGGACGGTACGAGTTAATGCTGGTAACGAGAACAATACGTGGTAGCTTCAAGAGTGCGTGCAGGTTGGAGGGTGTGCATCATGCAGAGGTCGACTGATGGAGAATATGGCTGAGTGTGTGAAATGGCTAAGAGAGTATGCTCGTCAATGGGGAAAGATGGGAAAACATACTAATTTCCCCACATATATTTGCATGCGCCCTGATTGACTCATGGCCCTCCAGGAATTCGTTCCTCTCCACTTGTAGATCATTCCACTTTCCATAGGATCTTAGGATAATATGAGATTTATCCTTGCCTTAGTCTTTTGGAATAATAATATAATATTCCCTTAGAGTTAAGCCCTCTTGCTTAATCCCTTTTCTAGGCTCTTAGCCCCTCCCTTTCACTTCCTAGTGGAGTTTAGTCCCCCATACTCTTTTATCGTGGTCGGTCTACACACAACGATGCATTCAATTAATGATATGAGTGTTTACATATACAAAATTACACTCACTGACCTTTAGCATCTAGGCTCTCCGACCTAATCATCACATAAGCCTCCTAGCTTATAATCACTTGGCTCACCAGCTTATATAACATATTTACAATTCAATTGGGGCTCGGTCTTGGGGTATTACAATCCCCTCCCCTTATTTTTGCACTGTACTCAGTGCAATACATATATACATTTATCATCAAATTTTTCAAAAACCTTAAAAAAGATGTGGGTATTCTACCCGCATAGCATCCTCGTGCTCCCAAGTTGCATCCTTAGGATCGTACCAGGTCCATTGGACCTTTACTAGCTCCATGGCTCAATTCCGGAGCTGCTTGATCTTCCGGTCCAATATGCACACTAGATGCACTTGAAAAGCGCCTTCTTGCTCCACCTGAATCACATTCCAATCAATAACATGATTAGCATTATGTACATACTTTTTGAGCAATGATATATGGAATACATTATGAATAGACATGGATGTAGGTAATGCAAGCATATAAGCTACATGCCCAATCCTCTCTAGGATTTCAAATGACCCACAATAACGAGCTGCCAACTTTGAACAATTTCCCAACTTCAGGGAACTTATGTTGGCCTTCACTTTCAAGAATACATGATCACCCACTTTAAATTCTCTGTGGGTTCTGCCCTTATCGGCATAGATTTTCTGCCTGTCTTGAGCAACCTTTAAATTCTGTTTTATTTTTGTCATATGCTCTTCCATTTCCCTGAGTAATTCTAGTCCAACCACTGCTCTATCTGTTGGGTTGTCCCAACTTACAGGTGTGTTGCACTTTCTGCCATAAAGTGCTTCAAATGGGCTCATCTTTAGAGATGCTTGGTACCCATTGTTGTAAGCAAACTCTACCAAGTGTAGATAGTCTTCCCATTTTGATGGTTTATCCATCACATACATCCTCAACATATCCTCAATCACTTGATTCACCCTTTCTGTTTGCCCATCAGATTCTGGATGATAAGCTGTGCAAAAATTCAAATTTGTTCCAAATACTTTAAATAATCCTTTCCAGAAATTCGATGTGAATTTTGGATCACTATCAGACACACTTGTCTTGGGTATACCATGCAATCGAGTGATTTCCCTCATATAAATATCAACAACGTTAGTTGCTTTGTGAGTGAGCTTCATTGAAATGAAATGGAAAGCTTTGGTAAGCTTGTCCACCACTACCATGATAACATCATGCTGCTTGCTTGTTCTGGGCAGTTTGGTGATGAAGTCCATTGTTACTACTTTCCATTTCCACTTTGGAATGGGTATTGGTTGCAGAAACCTCTATGCTCAACCTCGACCTTTTGACACTCCAAACATTTGACAATGTACTCAACAACTTCTTTCTTCATGCCTGACCAATAATATTGGCTCTTGACAACTGCAATAGTTTTTTGATACCCTAGGTTTCCAACATAAGGTACGTTATGCATTTCCCACAATATCAGATTTTTCAATTCTTGAGAATTGGGTATGTAAATTCTGCTTTTATACCTGAGAATTTCATCATTTCCCAGCTTGTAGTCCTCAATCTTCTGCTGCAAATTACCCTGCTGTAATTTTTCCATTAATTCCATGTAATGCAAATCTGATTTTGCAGCCTTTGAGATTCTGTTCTTCAAATCTGTTTGGTACATGCTGATGGTTGTAGCATGCAACTCATGCACTCTTCTGCTGAGTGCATCAACCACCATGTTCCCTTTCCCTTCGATATGCTTTATATCAAAGTCGTATTCACTGAGAAATTCCAACCACTTGCTCTGCCTGACATTTAGAGTTGGTTGATCAAATAAATACTTCAGACCATGATGGTCTGTCTTTAACTCGAACCTTTTTCCCATGAGGTAGTGCCTCCACTTCTTCAAGGCATGTACTATGGCTTCCAACTCCAAATCATGAGTGACATAATGCCTTTCATGATCCTTCAACTTCCTTGATTCATAACATACAACATACCCATTTTGATTGAGGACTCCACCAAGTCCTTCTTTGCATGCATATGTGCACACCATGAAATCTTCATTTAGATCAACAATCCTTAGAATTGGAGCACTAGTTAATAATTGCTTCAAGTGTTGGAAACTCTTTTCACACTCCAATGACCACTGAAATTTTACTCCATTCTTTTGCAAGGAAGTGACCGAGTGTGCAATCTTTGAGAATCCTGCAATAAATCTTCTGTAGTAGCTTGCAAGGCCCATGAATGATCTAACTTCTATCACATTCTTAGGTGCTGACCATCCTCTAATGGCCTCAATCTTTTTAGGATCCACTGTTATCCCTTCCTCATATATGATATGCCCCAAATAATGGATTTGGTTATGGTAAAATGAACACTTGCTCAATTTGGCATACAACTGATGCTCCCTTAATACTTGTAATACCATCTTCAAGTGTTGCTCATGCTCTTCTTCCGACTTGGAATATATAAGAATATCATCCAAAAAGACAATGACAAACTTATCTAAGTACTCTCTGAAAACACCATTCATTAAACACATGAAGACAACTGGTGCATTTGATAATCCAAATGGCACCACTGTGAACTCATAATGACCATACCTTGTTCTGAAAACAGTCTTGCTGATGTCTTCATCTTTAATTCTTACCTAATGATACCCTGATCTGAGATCAATCTTGGAGAATATTTTTGCATTCTTCAACTGATCAAAGAGGTCATCGATTCTCGACAAAGGATACTTATTGTTTACAGTTACTTTGTTAAACCGCCTGAAGTCAATACAAAGTCTCAATGTTCCATCCTTCTTCTTCACAAATAAAACCGGGGTACCCCAAGGGGACACACTTGGGCGTATATATCCCTTCTTCAGAATCTCTTAAAGTTGCATTTGCAATTCCTTCAGTTCTGGTGTACTCATCCTGTAAGGAGTCTTGGATATTGGAGCTTCTCCAGGCATCAGATTTATAGAGAAATCAATATCTCTTTTAGGGGGTAATCTTGGTATTTCTTTAAATACATCCTCAAACTCCTTTAAGGCTACATAATCTTCAATATTTGACACCTTATCCTTAGGTGTTTCTTCCATATGAGCTGCAAATATTTGACAACATTTTCTGAAACTTTTCTTCAGCTGCAATGCTGATATTTCTTTGACAGTTACTACCCTGAGAATTCCCTGCACTGTCCTCAGGTTCCCTTTCTCATCCCAACAAGTAAATTCTTTTTTATGACAATCTAAGATAGCATGGTGTTGGTCCAACCAATCCATACCAATTAGATAGTCATAGGAACCTAAAGGCAAGATGGTCAAATCTTCCTTGGTGATCAGTCCATCCATGCCCACTGGGCATGACTTAACCATCTCATTAAATTTTCTTTTGGCTCCGGTAGCCAATTGCACCAACCAAGATTTTCCATGCTTTCTTCTTGGAAAATGAAATCTTTCCACCATCTTAGGATCTATATAACTATGACTATCTCCTGAATCAATTAAAATTACAATGGTTTGGTTGTTGTTCATACCTTCCACTTCAATCATGTGTGATTGAAATTCAACTTGCTTGTTGTCCAAGGCTGCATAGATCCTGGGTACATTCCTACCCATGTCCTCCATTGTTTCCGCTTGCTGTACATTGTGAACAACTCTCACTTTTTCACTTCTGTGGGGACAATCTCTATACATATGATTTCCCTGACAACCCCAACATTGAATCGGTGGCTGCCTTGGCCTTTTCCCACCTGTCTCATTCGTTCTGGGCTCTCTAGAAGTTGGCTGTCCTTGAGGACTATTTCTGAAGAATGGTAGCTTATTCCCCTTCTTCTTCTGTTCCATCTTGAACTTCTTTTTATGTTCCCAAGATTTTTGGAAAGTTGGCTTTCCTTTATGCTGATCATATAATCATTTAGCTCACCTTATGGTTTCCTCCAAATTCTTGGGCTCATCATATTGTATCTTGTCACTGATGAATGATGGTAGCCCACTCAAATACCTCTAGATCTTAACTGTCTCATCCTTGATGAAGGAAACATACTTTAACAGTTCTAAAAACCTTCTTTCATATTCATCAATGGTCATACTTCCAAGCTTGAGTTCAAAGAAATCCTTCGTTTTCTTGTCATAATATCTCTTAGTCAAGTATTTCTTTTCAAAATACTTCTTTAATTCCTTCCAAGTGACATTTTTCTCTTTAATGTGTTGCACCTGCACAAGCTGATCCCACCACATTGATGCCTTTCCATTGAGCTGATAGATACCGATTCTTCCTTCTGCATGTGAAGAATAATTATGCAATTGAAAATATTTTCTCATGCCTAGAAACCATGTCTCTGCATCTTCATCCTTCTTGTGCTCACCATCAAATGTAGGAGGTTTGATTTTGTTCATTTCTCCTCACAGTTCATCCACCCCATACCTCTTCTTATGCTTCCTAATAGGGGATGAACTAGAGCTACTATGTGCTCTCTTATTGGAATGCATTGGGGAGTGATGGTGATGTCTGCTAACACTCCTTGATATTCCTTTCTCCTCAGGAGACCTATGACTTCCTGATTTGATTGAGCCATTCTCCTTATCCAATTTCTTTTCAATTATGTCCAAGATCTGGATTAAATTCATGTTGAAGTCCTCCTATTTCTCCTTCGCTTTCATACACCTTTCAGTATCATCCTCGTGACTTTGGACGTCTTTTTGCAAATTTTTAATGGTCTCTACCATATTCATGTTTTCATCATTTCCTTCTCCATGTCCATTGGAGTTTGTTCCTTCAATACCCATATGGAAATCCACCCCTCTGATCTCATATTTCGGGCTGTAAACCCCCTATGTATCTTCCATTCCTTTGCACTCTGTGCTGATCCTGATCTGATCTAGTTACTGTTAACTCTGCAAAATGTGCAACCAACAAAACTTTTTCAGGCTAACTGTTTCAACAATTTCATGAAAATATGAACCATTCTGGTTCAATAATATATTAGACTTATTTCTTCTGATTTTATGAGAAATTGACTATTCAACTCAATTTTATGGGTGAATAGTTATATTCTATTGTCCAAGATCTTTCCAATGACTGCTCCCTTGCTCAATTATGAGTCTTGAGCAGAAAGTTATGGATATTTGAAAAATTTGTGCTTAAAAAATAATTTTTGGGCACTAGCCCTTTTTCCTTCGGCCTCGAATCTCATGTGACCACGGGATGTGACCAAGTGCTTAACTCAAAGGAGATTTTTTCGAAGCTTAGAGACTTGAGGGCCCCAAAACTTCGGGCTTCAGAGGCTCTTACTACCTTACACCTTATTTCTCCTGAACATCGAACTGGCGATCTCTTGGACGGTACATCTTCGGAGCTTCGGAGCTTTGGGACTTCGAAGCTTCTGAACTTCGAGCTTCAGAAGTTCCACCTACTCCACACATCGTTCCATTTGAACGCCGAATTGGCGAATTCTTGGAGAAGCTCTCCGGAGCTTCGTGCTTCAGAGGTTCTTGCATCAACATACACCCATTTCCCCGAACGCTGAATTGGAGAACTTTTGGAGTCTCCTCAACAATCACACACCAGGGGGTGCTACGTGGCAGAAACAAGGAGATGACACGTGGTCCAATCTGACGGGTGACACATGTCAAGTTCCAATTAACACAAAAGGTCTTTGAAAAGCACGAAACACGATGACACATGGCAAGCATCAAGTGGGTCCACATCACCCTATGTGACGTCAACATGCCACGTCACTCTGGTGTTCCACGACTTCATAATTCTGGGCTTCGGGGGTTCTTATAGCACAACACTTCAATTCCTCTGAACGTCAAACTGGTAAACCCATGAAGGTTTCAAGAATGAATGGTCCATGCTCCTGGCTGAGATCAATGGTCGATAGGAGCTCCGGGACTCCGGGCTTTGGAGGATTTCACAACACAACACAACATTTCCCCTGAATGCCAAATCTATGAACTTCCAGAGTCTTATCAACAATCACACACCAAGGAGGAGGCTATGTGTCAAAAATATAGAGATGACACGTGGCCCAATCTACAGGTGACACGTGTCAAGTTCTAGTTGGCCCAAAAGGTCTGTGTAAATCCTGAAACAAGATGACACGTGGCATGCTTAGAGTGGGTCCACATCACCCTAGGTGATGTCAGCATGTCACATCACTCCGGTGCTCCGGGACTTCAGATATTTCCTCAACACAACTCCACATTTTTGTTTCCGAACATCGAAGTGGCTAACTCTCCGAACTATGCTTCTCTGGAGTTTTGGGTCTCTGATGCTTCGGGGCTTCGAGCTTCGAAAGTTTTTGGTGTTGATCACCATACAACCCCGAACTGTCGAACACCGCAATTTTGAACACTTGCTAATCTACGGACTCATGTCTCCGATAATGGATGGTCCAGACTGGTTCTGAACTTCGGGACTTCGGGGAAAACTCCATTCCACGCAACCACAAATAGATATCTCCAGAGTGTCGAACTACCGAACCACTTGGGGGATCCAACGATCTGCCTTCTCCCAAATGATATACGGTGTAGATTCACTTTGAAACTTTGGAGCTTCAGGGATTTTGCCTCCTTTCTGTCAAAGACTTAAAAATTTCTGAAGCAACAAAGTCCGAAGGACTTGAAGAGATTGACCGTCGCGCTCCTTTCCCAAATCTGATGGCTGTGAAGAATTCAGTCCCTTCCCGAACAAATCCTATGACCACTGTGGTTTCCCGAACAAATACACCTCCTGATATATCAAACACATTTAAGGTGTGCTCTCAGTGACCTCTTGACACTCATGGACACTCTGAAACTCGAATTTTGTCCATTTCGACAACAATTCTCTCTAAAATTGTTGCTTCAATTTCCACTTACATGGCCCATCCAGGCTTAGTGTTGAAAAACTGGAGCTCTGATACCAGATTGTAAGACATCAAGCCTTAGACCTGCTGGGCTATGCCACACTTAAACACTTGCAGAACTTCATACATATAAAACTTAAACAAACAATTACATTCCGCTAAGACACTGATTCATGCGGAAATAACAATAAGCCTATACATACATCATACACATGCAATAATCATAAATATAAAGACATGTATAAATATACATCATGCAATTGAACACATAATTGATACTTATCTTTTAATAGAAGACCACCAACTGTGTGCATACCTTCCACGATCCTCCCAACCTTAGACCACACTGCTCATCACTCTCAGCAGTGGGTCACCCTCGAGATGGGACTAAACTCCACCCGGGTAAAGGGGTTCCTAGGCGAGGCTGAGACAAATCAGACAACATGAAGGATCTCGTTCGAGGATCCAACTCAAACTAAAAACCGACAACCTCTCATTCCCCACATGCCTATCCCACCCAAGGAAGTGTGCCCCTTCTCTGCTCAATAGTCCTTCGGGTACCCGACGTCCCTTCCAGGGATTCAACAATAGGCCGTACATGAATTCTTAGAGAACTATAGCCGCAGTTGGGCTCCCTTAGGAAATCACTTTCCCAACAATTCTCTCACTCGAAGAGAGTTTCTCATAGGCCTGACAACCCGCCTCTTCAATCCAGGCCTACCAACCCGCCTCTTCAAACCCACGGGCCTGACAACCCGCTTCTTCAGTCCAGATCTTTAGTCAACTAGTTACCGGTAATGATGAAAACAACAACAACATTCAGCTAAGGCATCAACATAATTAAGGTATGGAACAGGTGATGGAAACAACAACAACCTTTGGGTTTGGTTTAGGCGCTGCCTATAACAACAAGGTAAATGTGCACTACTCCTCCAAGGACGATACGGGTTACTGCTGGTAACATGAATAGTACATGGTAGCTTCAAGAGTGTGTGCAGGTTGGAGGGTGCACATCATGCAGAGGTCGACTGATGGAGAATATGGCCGAGTGTGTGAAATGTCTAAGAGAGTGCACTCGTCAATGGGGAAATATGGGAAAACAAACTAATTTCCCCACATATATTTGCATGCGCCCTGATTGACACATGGCCGTCTAGGAATTCGTTCCTCTCCACTTGTAGATCATTCCACTTCCCATAGGAACTTAAGATAATATGAGATTTATCCTTGCCTTAGTCTTTTGGAATAATAATATAATATTCCCTTAGAGTTAAGCCCTCTAGCTTAGCCCCTTTTATAGGCTCTTAGTCCCTCCCTTTCCCTTCCTAGTAGAGTTTAGTCCCCCATACTCTTTTATCGTGGTCCGTCTACACGCAAAGATGCATTATATTAATGATATGAGTGTTTACATATACAAAATTAGGCTCACTGGCCTTTAGCATTTAGGCTCTCTATCCTAATCATCACATAAGCCTCCTAGCTTATAATCACTTGGCTCACCATCCTATATAACATATTTACAATTCAACTGGGGCTCGGTCTTGGGGTATTACACTATAATTAGATATAATAGTTTTATTAAGAACACATGATTGAAACTAGTTTTAAGATGAGACAAAAACCCTAACTTCCACAATGTGTAAGATGAAGAGTATAATGAACCATAATTAAAATTTTGACACAATATCCTTCATTATTTCCTTAGCACTCATTAAAATATTGTTGTCTTTAAATTCCCTGAAAAAATTTAAAGCGTCAATGGTACATTGACTAGTTTTTGGATCCAAACGAAGGATTGTATGCTATGATACCAAATGTTATGTACCAAATCCTTAAGATGCCATAATAAACCAGAGTAGAAACAATGCACACCAAATGTGAATGTAAAACTCAAATAGATAATAGATATGAGTTATACAATATCTTCTTAAAGAATTGCATAACTCGTTTGAAATACTCAAATATATTTATATATCTATATCACATATTTCTATCTTCATTCTAATAATGATTATATTAGTCTCTATATATACTTATTCTCGCTCATTGCATATGTGGACCCTTTATTAGGCAGAGTCCTATTACATATACATTTATCCCCATATATGCCTCCATTAAGGTCATGTCAGAGAGTACTCTTAATTCTGAAATGCAAGGACAAAACTTTCAATGAACTTTAAACACACAAAATACTTCATGATTTCTCTATGAATGAACACAACTTCACTGATTTGCAAATTTTAAGTTACCAATCTAACCATTAGTACTTCGTTGATAACAAATCTTTTTCAGTTAACAAGATCTTTAAATTGAGAGTGCATCTTGCATTTCTATGTGGTTAGTTTCACTGAACCAAACTTTTATACTTGTGAAATTAACTTGCATAATCCATTCTTCATCAGTGAAATGTGATATGTAAAAGAAGAGATGAAGAGAGAACAATATCAACAAAATTTCCCCAAAACTTGATAACGGAGTTCACCGGACATCCTGGCTATGTCTCCGGGTCCACTCCCAATAGTGAGACTGCTCTTCATTAAGCTCAAAATGCTGAAATAATACAAAGAAAGGCTTACAGTTCAACCTTTGAAATCACCTTTTCAGTTCTGCAACTTAGAAACAAAAGAAAAAACCGTCATTAGATTCTACAATAAATTTAGAGACTTTAGAGTACAAACTCTACTATACTTGGCTGGGAAACAAAGGCTCTGGAAACACCTTTCTGATCAGCTTCTCCAACTCAGAAACAAAGGCCAGATTTAGACTCCTTTCGAAATTATGAGACTTTTGAGTATAAACTCGATATACTTTTTTGCATAGGCCCTTGGGACTCCCCCTCTAGCACAAAATTTGTACTGTCTCAATTTCTGTGCCCAACAGTGTATCCTATTTGCATCGATTTTTGTGTCGGTTTAAATAGGCACGATTTGTTTTAACTAAAACCAGCTTTGGTGGGATTATATATGAGTTGGCCCGCCCATAGGGCCAAATTTTTCGACCCCTAGGCCTCATTGGCCTTCTCGAAGGTGCCATGTGGTACCACATGGTTGGTCCACGTGGAAACCTCTCATTGGCCATCGCTTCCAACTCACTGTAAGGATCTACTGACGTGTCCGCCTAATCAACCTGCCAATTGGAAATACAGACGCCGCATGGTGACTTATAACTAGTCGAATTGCATGTACGGATCTGCCACCTAGCTGCCACATGGTGACTTATAACTAGTCGAATTGCATGTACGGATCTGCCACCTAGCCGCCACAAGGTGACTTATAACTAGTCGAATTGCATGTACGGATCTGCCACGTCATTGTATGTCCTGCCACATGGCATCCTTTAATGGTGCCATGTGGACCGTACAATTGTCACGTCATATGTACATATGACATGTGGTAAAATTTTATTGGTCCAACTAGGTGCCGAAAACACAAAAAATGAGTGACACGTGGCAGCCTCTCGTGCTTCCATGTTATCATGTTGTCGTTAGCATGATGTCACCTTGTGCCAAGTCAGCTGTATGGATGGCCATGCGGCATCCTATGGGCTTTCCATGTGGCACCCATGTTTTTCCCTTTTCTCTTGTTTTGCTGAAACTTTAGATTGCAATATCTTCCTCATCCAACGTTCGTTTGAAGGGATTCATGCGTCGTTGGAAATCTCTCGCCGAGCCCTACACAACAATGCCATCTTTTTTAGCATTTGAGACTGCTTATTTTTGAGCAATCACATATCCTCTTGGATCATTCACACCTAATTTTGGAAATAACATACAATGCCTAATTCATCCAAGACACATGTTTTTATCATCCCCTTAAAGAGTTGTTTTCCAATGAATCTATTAAAGAATAAATAAATACAAGAAAAACATACAAACCTTACCATCCTCAAGAAGATCCATATTGTAAGAACTTTGTTTAGTAGTGCTAACAAAATTAATGCTTGTTATAAATTTTATAATTAAACGAATACAACGTAATTGTACAAATATAATTATGTATTGTACGAATATAATTGAAAATATTATATATATATATATGTTTGAACCCATTAAGTACCATAACTGCCACCTTTCAAACTTTGAATACCTTTTTACGAGAATGGATGTGTCATTGCATGTGTGTTTTATAATAGTCTGTAGTAATAGAGTTGGAAATGTTGAAGTTGATTTTATAATTATTATATTATTATTTTAATCAATTTATCATCGTTTTTATCATCGCTATGATAATGTGCACATTGTTTCTTAATATTAAAGTTGTATATTTTTTATAAATAATTTTTTATTTTATTTTTAAATTTGTAAAGTAATTATGTAGTACTCAAACACTATTGTGAAGTTATCTAAAAGTTATCTAAATATGGATTGCATGGCAACTTAGTTCTTAAGTATGGATTGCATGGCAATTTAGTTCTTGACATAGTTCTAACAAATGTGTAACTATGAAGATAATAACAAAACAAAATTGATTGATTTTAAAAATTAGCTAAATATGGATTGCATGGCAGCTTAGTTTTTAACATAATTCTAACAAATGTGTAACTATGGAGAGAATAACAAAACAAAATTGATTATTTTTAAATGGATTGACATATAAGCTTTTTTTATCTTTTATTATAATATGTAATTTTCAACTTTTTCTCACATATTTCTAATTTGTTTTGAGAAAGAATGTAAGTAATAATATTGAATAGTACATAAAAGAATTTGTAGAGAAATAAGGTATGACCTTTTAGAGTCTTTTTTTTACTTGGCTAAAATGGGCCAACCTTTCATTCAGTAAAAAAATTACCGAAAATGGATAAACTTAATACATATAATGATAAAATCACTGAATTACCAATTACTTGACATACCAATGATAAGATGGTTAGAATACCCACTTTTTGACAACATTTTGTGTTTATAGGCGTTTCAAAATATTGTCTTTCCCTTGTATGCCATCCTCGCAATACATGTTGATTTGATGACAAATTTTTAATTGTAACAAATGGAGTACAAACTCAAAAATAAGTTACCTTACTTTGATTGTTTCCAAATGGTTGAACACAAAACCAAGTTGAGGAATTATAACATATGTGGTTGCTAAAGCTCAAACAATAATATTCAAATATTTGGTACTCACATAAAGTTTTGACTTACCTATCATATTATGGTCCATTGAACATCAAATGTCTATACATTCTCAAGCATTTAATAAATTGCTTACATTCCCAAGCAAGCATTTAATAGATTGCTTACGATTAGCCATGTGATACAAGGTCTATGAAAAACTCTAGGTATGTTTAAGTTGTTTAAAAATTAACATTATTGGCAATTATAATTTGATAATGGAGAAAATTTTAAATGTCAATTAATTGAGGAAACATTGACTATAAAACATATGCTTTTAAAGCTAATGAGATTAATATTTCTATGACTAATATTTTAGTACATGACTAAAATATCTTTGAATCCAATTTTAGTAATATATAGAGTTGACTAAGGTTGAGGTGGTTTGATGAGATGGTTGGGAGGTAGGTCTTGCACTCAACCCACCCAGGTTTAAATCCTCGATAAGGCCTTGGCTTGTTGTGATTGTTAGAATAATAGGTGTGCTCGTTTTTCCGTAGACAATATAGAAATATTGTCACCCAACCATAGGCCGAAGCCACCCTCGAGCACCTTAAACTTGACAGATAGAATAATTCCGGAAGAAAACCCTAGAACCAATAGCCAACCAAGGTAGCGTACTTCCCTCCAAAGCTAGCGTACCAAACAGAGATTCCAAACCATAACCAAGGCAGCAAGTCAAAACCATAACCAAAGACCAAGTCACTACTGTAGCAGCTGCAAATCTCCTCCAATCATGCACACCACTTGTCCTTATGCAGTTGTGAGAGTGAGTGTGACAAATGAGCTCTAGCGCTGTCTTATTTATAGTCCTCCAAGTGACCTAACTAGGCTGACTTCTACTTCTGGAGGATAATAGTTTAATATAAATTATTATCTTGAGCCGACTTATCTTCTAAGGTTATTTCCTAACCTTCTAGGGTTTCTCTTGCTTCCCGAAATATTCTAGACTCATCAAAGGTTACATGTAGAGGTTAATACCTCCTGTAGCTACCACAATATCAAAACTCCCTCCTAGCTAGGGATGTATTAAATGAAATGGTATTGAGCACAAACCGACCATTCAACCAGTAACGTCATCATAGCCACACAAACTGTCTCACGATCACGTAGATCAACTTACGAGCAACATCACCACTATCAATATCATATGATAACATCAACTGCATCATCTCTTAAGACCATAGTCCACCTGAGTAATAATGCATGATGTTGAATAAGTTACTCACTCAACATAGTGATACAAGAACCATTCTTCTAATCCGGACATACGTCCTAGACGAATAACTATCCCAACAGATGTTGAAATCCACCCTATGGGATACATAGACCATTCCTACAAGAATGTCAGTCTTAGACTATTTTCTAATCGGGTCATATGTACCATAGAGATCAATCTCTACCCATATGCCTTAGAAATATCGGTCCCATATCAACCACTCTAATCGGGACATCATGTCCTTAGGAGGTAGATTGTTCAACCTGATTGGGCAATTAAATGTGCCTCAGGAAAAACAACAGTCCATGATATGTTAGCAATCTGTCAACCTTGACCATTCTCCACAGGGAGAATGTCTGTCCACCAACAATTCGTTCTGCCAGAACCATTCTCTACTTGGAGAATGTTTGTCCATCAACACATTGACTATCCATCTAGCTGGAAACCATCTCCAACACCAATGGCAGTCTCCATGGCAATCATATAGTAGTATACAACTTCTACAATTCCATCCAATAGAACACAATTGTGTCTATTCATAGTAGTATACAACTACTATCCAGTGGTACACAACCACTCCTAGCAGCACACGACTACTAGCCAGTGACACATAGTCACTACCAGTGGATCACATCCACCATAGTAGCGTACAACTACTGTCCAGAGACATAAAGTCTCCACAACAATCATATCATCTGATATCAATCCGCATCAATAATGTCATGATATAATCTGAGTCATCCGGGCCACTCACATCTGTGAGATATGGAAGAGCATCTTCCCTCAGAAATTTAAACATCAACCATGGGCCGTCTGGACTATTCTTCTCAAGCACAGAAGAATAAATTTCCCTGATTTATGAACTCGGACCATTCTTCCGGCACGATTCACAGTGCAACCTGGAGAGAATGAGTCTGCCCTAGGGAATGACTGTCCTTGATTACTGAACCTGGACCATTCAAACCAACCGGGTTATTCTTCTGGCATGATTCACAATGCAACCTGGAGAGAATGAGTCTGCCCTAGGGAATAACTTTCCAGACCATTTCCTATGAAAATGACTRTCCTGCACMAACCTCCTACATCGAACCATTCTTTGAAAATGATCACAACTGTGAACTTTGAAAGAATGATTGCTCGGAGAGGAGGATCATTCTGCTTGACCACTTCTCAGAGTGATTACCAAGGAGAATGACTKTCCTAAACCAATCCCCCACATTAGCCACAAGGGGAATCATTGTCTATGGTACATCAACAACCTGTCAGACCATGACTGTCCRTTTTGGACCATTTTTCGAACTGGAAAATGACTATCCACCATAAATCTTGGACCATTTWCCGAACTGGAAAGTGACTGCCCAACCTGGACCATTTTCCAAACTGGAAAATGATTGTCCATCAAGAATCTTAGATCACTTTCTAAATTGGAAAGTGACTTCCCAACCTGGACCATTTTCCAAACTGGAAAATGACTGTCCATATATCAAGTACATATCAGTGCTCCCTCCCAACTTGGGGAGTAATCACTTCCCTTTCCAATAAGGATGTCATCTCCACGAGTCCATATTGTCCCTTAAGTACAAAAACTTTTCATCTTGGACAGAGGCTTTACCAAAATATCTACTATCTGCTCATCAGTGGAGATATACTGGAGAACTATTTCTCCCCTTTGGACTTTATCACGGAGAAAACAATACTTGATACCAATGTGCTTCGACCTATCATGGAACACCGAGTTTTCTGAGAGCTTTAGATAGCTCTGGTTATCAAAATATATCACGGTCGAATCCAACACCTAATCAAACAATCCATAAACTAGCTTACAGAGCCACACTGCTTCCGTACAAACATCACAAGCTGCAATATATTCTACTTTTGCAGTGCTGAGTGCAACAAAATTCTGTTTCCTACTAGCCCATGATATCAGCGAAGAGCTCAAACTGAAACATATCCAAGAAGTACTTCTCTTGTTATCTGCACTCCCTACCCAATCTGAATCGATAAATCCATGCAACTGTATATCATAACTCAAACGTCCATGGAGATATTTCAAGGCATGCTTTGCAATTATTCAATTCTCATGACTAGGTTCCACCTGGAACTGGCTCAACATGTTCACAACAAAGAAAATGTTCGGCCTAATATTCATTGAATACATCAAGGATCCAATCAATTACCAATATAAGGATGAGTCTACTGGATCAAAGTCTCTCAAATTCTTCAAATCTGTCATCATGGGAGTTTTCCATGGATTTGTAGTCCATCATCCCAAACTTTTGAAGAACCATTTCGATAGACTTACTCTGTCATAGGATGTTTTCACCATGCTTCTGCTGTACATGAGAGGCTCTGCACCAATTTGCTTGAATCAATACAAGGTATTCTTCCATTTTCATCCATGGGTCTCTTCTGGTATACCTCAAAACCTTAAGTTTTCTCTACATATGCTTCTTCTTCAATTACTCTGTTGAGAAGAACAATCTTTACATCCATCTGATGTAAACTCCAACCCATGGATATTGCAAGAGATATATTGGCTCAGATAGAGGTATATCTGGTTATTGGAACAAGCTGTCATCATAGTCTTCTCCCTCCTTCTGGGAGAACCTTCTAGCCTCGAATCTCTCCTTGTATCTATCAAAGCTTCCATTTATAAGTCTTCATGGATTCTTTCAATGGACCATATCATTGGGGATTAGCTCCCTCCTAATCCTGGCTTCATGCCTGAATGAGAAATATCTAGAACTTCCTTGTTTTTATTCTGAGACTGCATGCTTATGAAATTATACAATCAATTCCCTCTATCTGAGAGAGTCCATGCTTTCGTTTGTTGCACCTCTCTTTTCTTTCTGCAAAGTATCACAAACATGTTTTGGTTTCTACGCAACTGGAAGTTGTTGCAAGAATTGTGTCATCCTTATAAACTTATTCTATGGCGACTTCCACAAAGATTGTTCATCAAAGGTTTGTCAACATATTTCATAAGGGTACCTTCCCGAAACAAGACAAGAAGCAAAATAAATATCCAAGACAATATGTTTATGATAGGAAGTTGAAACAAGAATAAGGACAAGGATAGAGGAAATTGATACAAGCCTGGAAAGACATCTTCATGATAGCCTTCATGAAATAACCTTCCCGAGACAATAAGAACAACAATGTTTCTGATACAACATCTTTCATATGAAGGATAGTTTCTTGGTAGCATTACTAAGATGATCTAGTCTAAGAACAAGAACAAGAAATATCTCCTAGAGTAGGTGTTAGTTCATATTTGAAAATAATTACACTAAGTAGTATAATCTACTAAGTACTTATCAATACTCACTTGAGTGTCGATAATCAGACTTGATATGGAAACCTGCAGTTTTTCTATTGTTTCAATTGAATTGCTTTTCTTCTGGGACAAGTATCCTTTCCGACCTATCCCTTAAACTTAAAACAATATGCTTTCTTGACATAAAAACTGAGTTAGAGAATACGATCTCAACCTTATAATATCTTGACTAAAGTCAGCTTATAAATTTGAGTATAAGTTCATAATGCCATAACAGCCAGAGACATATCAAGTCAAACCCAAAGAGTGTGTTGATCTTCTGAATGCACCGAATCCAAGATCACTTCTTTGGACAAGATCCCTTGTACATTCCCTGCAAACACACTCATGCTAATTATATGAATTAAAATAACATGTATAGGTACATACCTTTGTTACCCAACTGTGACGGTAAACCTTAGAATGAATTTCCTGAACCAAAGGTTTATCTTCTAGAGGATTGGTAAACCTCATAATGTTCCTTTTTGTAGATTTCTCCTGGGCACAACATACACTTTCTTTATGCTAGGTCTTTTGTCTTCATAACTTCCTTCCATTTTGACTTGGTCAAACATTGAATTTGACCAAATTTCAAACTTGGCGTCTTGGCTCGCTGAGAGTACCAAGAGGTGCGCTAGGCTAGGGTGCACTAGGTTATTCAAGAATTAGGTCAAGCAGTTCACTTAAGGTGCCTCAACATGAGGATTAGGGTTTCTTTGCTGCAACAAAACTTTGACTGCAACTACAACTGCAACTGAGCAAATCATCCCAATCTACCTTCCAGTGGTTAGACTGTCCGAAGATAGTGTGAGCCCATAACCTGTTAGAATAATAGGTGTGCTCATTTCTCCGTAGAAAATATAACAATATTGTCATCCAACCATAGGCTGAAGCCACTCCCGAGCACCTTAACCTTGACAGATATAATAATTCTGGAATCAAACCCTAGAACCAATAGCCAACCAAGGTAGCATACTTCTCTCCAAATCTAGTGTACCAAACAGAGAGTCCAAACCATAACCAAGGAAGAAAGTACAAACCATAACCAAAGACCAATTCACTACTGCAACAACTACAACTCTCCTCCAACCATGCACACCACTTGTCCTTATGCAGTTGTGAGAGAAAGTGTGACAAATGAGCTCTAGTGGCCTCTTATTTATAGTTCTCCAAGTGACCTAATTGGGATGACTTTTACTTCTGGAGGATAATAATTTAATATAAATTATTATCTTGAGCCGACTTGTCTTATAAGGTTATTTCCTAACCTTCTAGGGTTTCTCTTGCTTCCCAAAATATTCTAGACTCGTCAAAGGTTAAATGTAGAGGTTAATACCTCCCACAACTACCATAATATCAACAGTGGTAAGCATCGAAGGAGAGGTGCCCCCTTGAGTGGGACCCTCTCGTGGGTGTGTCTCCGGACATCTTAGTCCTTGCTAAGTCATATTTTTTCTACTAGGCATTAGATTGCGGGATGTTGGCACTGGCCTAGGGTTTATAGTGGCGACCGATTATACTTGAATCTAGGCTTTGGTTAGGTAATCCCGACTAGTTTAAGATTCCCCTAGATCTATCTATATATATATATAGTCGACTAATCTAACTAAAATGGAATCTTATAAATAGTCGGAAGAAATCCTTTAAAAAAACAATTTTAAGTTCATGAATAGGAAAATACACATTCCAAGATTGGTTGGTCACTCGTGTTTGTAAAATACCATTGGATGCCTTAAAAAATTAGTATTTTTTAATACATCCAAAAAATTAGATGTAACAAGGTTTTTAATTGAGAGCTAGTTTCTTATATAGATGTTAATTCTTGGAGAACATAAGGATGCCTACGAGCATGACATAATGTGTGTAATTGATTTGATATAATCTCTATTCTATAGGTGCAATGTTCCAGAGCCCTATACTACAAAAAATACTTTGATATAAGTAAAAAAAAATGATTTACTTCCCATGAATTTATGGAAATGGAAGTTGGTCCCTATCACTTTCTTCCCCATGTAAAGCCCCATGTTCTAGTATGATGTTTGCACATGGACATTAACAAGCATTTGCAAATGATTACAATATAAAAAACTCTTGATTTACATTTAAATTAATCTTCATGAAAAAGGATGCAAGGATTAATGAATACCTATTATTTATCATGATTTACATTCTTCAAAAATATATAAGGAACAAGGGCTTTGTCCCTTCATGGAGTCGCCATGTGAGAAGGATATTTTCAATTAAAGCACCCTCACAAATTTGTCATCTTATTTCCCGGAGAATTGGCTTTATCCCCGACAACGACGCCAAAAATGTCACTGCCCAAATTGTACGTGCTAAGGAAATCCCTAATCCACAAGGTACAATCCGAGGGAAACCTATAGGAAGGTCACCACTGTCACCTCAAAAACCTATCCTATTTTTCTTTAGGCCAAATCTCCTCCAACTCAAGGGGGGTGTTCCCTAATAGGATTACTAACACCAAGCAATGAAGCACAAGGTGACATGGAGAGTAGCCTTAGTAAAACAAGGTTTGGAGTTTTTAGGGTTTTTGAAATAAGTTATGAGAGGACATCAAGAGATTAGTGCCAAGTCAAATTAGGGAAATGGAGTCAAGGTGACTCAAATGGTAAATGAGGTCAAGAAGAAACCCTTCAGGGAGTTGGCTTATTTTCTTAAAGGATTAGGGTTTGAGACTAGCACCATGAGGTTGAAGTAATCCCTCATCCAATTAAGATTAACAATGGATTCAAGATCTACAAGAAGGGATTTCTCATTGGAATGTCCTTAATCCTCAAAATCAACTATGAATTGATGATAAATACTTAATACTTAAGCCTAGGAGCCATAGGGAAGAACATAGCATGATATCAAATACTCACCAAATCAACATGGAAGAAATGGGGACAAGGCCTAGGCTTCTTCCTCCACACAGTTGATAACTCCTCAATGGATCGATATTGAAGGCTTAGTAGAAAAATAGAAAATTTCCATCATTAATCTTCATGCACCAAGATAGAACCAAGTAGGAAAAGCTTCACATGCACCAAAATATAATCTACTTGCGAAGTGAGAGAATGTAGACCAGAGAAAAAAATGCCACTGAATGTTCTACATGAATTCAAATAGAATTTATAGCCCAGTGGAGAGCTTGTATAAGACAAGATAAAAAAGTAGTTGATATGAGTGTGCCTATTTTATTGTTCAATTGTGTCCTATATGTTCAAAAGAGTGTCGTAAGATCCATGATTTTATGCATAACACTTAGATATTTACTTATCAAAATTGACATAGACATAGCTAAAGGTCCATCTTCCCAACAATTTCCCCTTCTTTCTTGCTACCTAGGGCATGTAGGGTTGTATTTTCCATCATGACTTCATGGATTGTCTAAATATTTGGGAAACGTGGTGAAGGGATAATAATTATAAGGGGACCATGACGATCAAAATAATGGGTGGCATTGATGTTTTCCCTCTTGCTATTGGAGACTTAGTCCTTAATCCATCGACTCAAGTATGAAGAGGAGAAACACTCACACTTTTGTGTTTGTGAACTAGGATATATAATCCTCATTCTTGGATTTGGCATGGGAGAACCAACCTCGTTTTGTTGGAAAAAAGGTTGTCCCATCATATCTTTTCCTATACAATTTTGTGTTGAATTGTACCGGTGAACTTGGGTTCAAGAAATTTCTAGATAGAGTGCCATCTAGATATGATTGTACCACATGGAAACTACCACGTGGAGAATGATCTAAGCTGAAAACCCTCATTGGACTAGATGGCATAGACATAGAACTACTAGTTGTCACACCCAACAATATTCATAGAAATCAGTGGATGAGCCAATTGAGTGATCTTGACCAAGTTGATTGGGATTGACTGAGAACATATCAACCCATCAACTAACCCATTGCAACCACCTTGAGTGATAAATTTTGACTAGATCACCCTTGATTTGTGGAAATCAATTAGATACTCAACTATAAATATATGAGTGAATATGATGAATTGTGAGGACCATATATTATATATTTCATGCTTCAGAGCCATAATGGTGTCTTTAGACACCACTAACTCATAGCTTGGATCTCTTTGTTTACTTCTATGATGCACTTGTGAATTCTAACATGGTATTAGAGCATTAGGGTTTGAATATATTAGATGGTTCCATTGTTGCAAGGTGTTTCAAAGGTTGTTGCATTACAGGAAAATTTGTAACATGCCTAGTTTTAATCCTTGCAAATTATTATGTAGTTGTACAAACGAGATTTAGGCTTGTGAGCCAATATACTTTGGGTTATAGATCCTATATGGATTAATATGGTTGAGGGTCGAGCTATGCAAATTGTGTATTAAAATTATTGATGAAAAATAAATTGCTAGCTACGATACGAGAGGGACAATAACAATGGGGGGATAAAGGGGGGTCCAAGGGGTTACCCATTTATATTAATCCAAGCCATTTCATATTAATGTTTACCTCCTTTGAAATATCAAAATAGTTATTGAATGATGTAAGATTGGTAGGTGGGAAAAGTCTTCTCACTAATTTATGATAGCATGGGTTGAGTACAACCACTTTTTGGGAAATGTGAGAGTCAAATCTTGCATGAATGAAAAAGAAATTCGAGTAGATCTCGAGATAGTTTTTACATGAGGTTTTTAGGTAGAAAGAAGAGAGCTGGGTGTTGGGGAAAGAGAACTAGCCATGCTATATCTATGAGAGAGTTTTACATGTTTATTTTGAGCAACAAGAGATGAGCTAGTTGTTGGAAAAGAGCTCCATCTTTGCTATGTATGATAAAAACCATGAAAGGGATGAGTTTATGCATAAAATTTGGGATGTGTGCTTGTAATATAGGTTGTAATAATGTAATTAAGACATTTCTTTTCCATCCATGTGAATGGGGGCCCTCGAGGGAAGTGGGAAAGGGATTGTTTGGTAAAGAAGGGGGATCCCATTCCTTGGGTTGTGTAGGGTGAGGGGAAAGAGGGGTTTTGGGATGCTGAGTGTAGTGAGTGGATAGCCAGGAGGGAAAAACCTCCTTATGTACTTATAGCCCCATCTCGGGGGTGTATTTCCTTTAATATAAAATGAACAACAATGCACATGGATGGGAGGAATGCCCACTGTACACAACTAGTTGTTTTCCCCAATAAAAAATAAGTTTTTTTGTTGTGCTTTCTATGCTAATTTCCACTGTGCAATGCTTATTTGAATGCTATTGAGTATGTGTAAATAACATGCATTCATGATTTTTATTACGCTTTTAGACATATGAGGAAACTTTATGTGCCTATTGGCCGTGTTAATTTTATTTGCATTAGGGCATTTAAATCCATTTTTAGTAGGTGGGTCAATTACAAGTGGTATCATAGTTTGGGTTGTAGCATTGGGCTTGTAGGGGTTTGTTACAAAGTAGAAAGTCTCAACCTGTGTATTATTTTGAGCGAAATTTGAGTTCATCCAATAAAATATGTGGGGTTGAAATCCCCATTTTTCTACATTTTTGGTACTCAGATTATTGGGGTTCTTGATGGAGAGGTCAAACTTGAATCAAGAGGGTCAAGTTGGGTGTTTTCGCGATATTCGTGAGCTTGAACTGCGGAAAAAAACTAAAGGAAAAAGTCAGGAGAATTTCGCAACATAGTGCTTGTCCCCGAAAGAAATAATTTTTAAGGCCAATACTGTGTGTATCAACAAAGATAAAAATCTTTAGTGATATAGTGTGCATTTCTAGAGAAAAAGATTTTTGAGGGAGATATATCGATGAAGAGAAACTTTCACCAAGCAATGTATTGATGAAGAAAAACTTTCGCCAAGAGATGTATTGGTGAAGAAAACATTTTCACTAAGTGATGTATTAGTGGAATTGTTTTTCTCCAAGAGATGTATTGGTGAAGGAAAACGTTTGCTGAGTGATGTATTGGTGAAGAAATTTTTTTGCTAGGGATATGTCAAAGAGGAATATTTTTTTTCTCGTGAAACAGAGGAAGAAGAAAAGAAAAAGATAATTTTTCTAGGTGAAATGTTGGTGAGAAGAAAGATAAAACTTGTTGATAAAGGAGAGAGTGTTAGCGAGTAAAAAGATAAATGTCGTCGATATAGGAGATAGTATCGGTGAGGAAAAAGATAAACATTTACGATATAGGAGAAGAGAAGAAAGAAGAAAATAATAAAAGAGAAGAGAACAAGAGAAGAGAAAAGGAAAGGGAAGGAAGAAAATGGACAAGGATTAAAAAAATAGTATGGAGCCAAAAACTTGTTTTGGCCATAACATGAGAAGTTCATTTCAGAATCAAATGAAATTTAAAGGGCATGTCCACAGTGATGAAGGATACACGAGTGCTAGTGGGGGCCACTCACTATTTTTTCTTCATTTTCTTGGAAATTACAAATTAGTGGTTTTTAAAAATATGGGAAGTGCTTAGTAATCGAGACCCATATTAAGGTGAAATTTTTATAGAGATTCCAAAAAGCAGGCATGAATATACCCAATTGGGATTTTTTCAACAACACATGTATTCCAACAAAGAATGAACACCTTCAGTAACCACTCACACAACCAAATCAAAGATCAACACAACGATGTTTTTATGTGGTAAAACCCCTATGGGGAAACATCCATGACCCTAGCCAACGCGACCACTTGGAGAAGTTTATTAATGCAAAAGAAAAAGATTACAGATAGATTTTACAAGAGATTTTCTCACAATCGATCATTGACAAATGAACTTCCATGTTGTTTAAATAGAGATCATGGACCAATCAGGTGTTAAGCAACAAATTAATGGCCGTGAAGATCAAGGAGAATATGAACCGTCAGATCACTCTATGTTGGGAACATATCGTGACCGTCATATTTCCTAACTATAAATGCATACTAATGCATACTAAATAAACACACTAAGAAACATACTTACACCTAACGACACATTAGACCAAGTAGATCTTATCTAATTCCTAAGTGTTTGAATATCCTAACATCTCCCCTTAAGAACAACTTGGGATAGGATTGAAGGATTTACAATAGTGACACAATAGGAGAAGGAAGGAGGCATTAGAGCCTATCCCCCCTTAATGACAACTTCTTGAACTCCTAACATAGATTGAAGTTTTGAAAACTTCGCTTCTGTAAGAGACTTTGTGAAAATGTCTGCAACTTGATCTTCTGTAGGGAAAAAGAGCACTTCAATAACTTGATTACGAATGAGATTTTTGATGAAGTGCATATGTAGCTTGATGTGCTTGCTGCATTGATGTTAACTGGGTATTTGGATTGCTTGATGGCACTCTGATTTTCGCACCAAAGGATGGTTGGATGTTGCTATTGGAATCCAAACTCTGAAAGAATATGTCGAAGCCACAAGGATTCCTGACTTGCATTTACCGCTGCTCGGTACTATGCTTTTGCTGACGAAAGTGCAATAGCCCGTTGTTTCTTACAGGCCCAAATGACAGGTCCTAAACCAAGGCTGAAAAAATAACATGCAGTAGAATTCTGATCGTCAAGGTCGCCGACACAATATGAATAAGTGAAACCAACCAATAAAGGAGTCCCCCTTGAACTGTAATGTATCCCGAATTGAATTGTACTATAGACATAGCGAAGTATCCTTTCATCTGCTTTCCAATGGCTTTCTTGGGGTGTTTTCATGTACTGGGGAACAAGACCAACAACAAAGGAAAGATGAGGACGGGTAGGAGTCAAGTATAAGAGGCTACCAACTAACTGATGGTACAGGGTGGTATCAACTTTGGGAGAAGTATAGGTGGCAGTAAGCTTGACTCCAGACTGGAAGGGAGAAGGGGCCAATTTACAATCGTCCATGTGAAAGTGATGAAGAAGGTCACAAGCATACTTGGACTGGGAAATAAAAATTCCTTCATTCGTTTGCAAAACTTGGAGGCCAAGGAAATAATGAAAAAAACCTAAGTCTGTCATTTCAAATTTCTTCTTAAGTCTATTTTTCACATGGTTTAAAAGTTTTGAGTCACTACTAGTAAGGATAAGATCATCAACATAAAGGAAAAGGATTATGAGATGGATTCCTACTTTCTTGGTATAGACATTAGGATCAAAATGACATCTAGAGAATCCGGTGTCAATAAAAGAGTTGTCCATTTTGGCATACCAAGCTCGGGGATCTTTCTTAAGACCATAAAGAGATTTCTTAAGGAGAAAAACAAGGCTAGAGTCATTCTCGACATAGCCAGGAGGTTGTTCCATGTAGATTTCTTCTTGCAAATCTCCATGCAAGAAGGAAGATTTAACATCCATCTGATGGAACTCCCATTTATGTGAGGCAACAAGGGAAAGAACAAGGAATATGGAATTCATTTTGGATATAGGGGAAAATGTTTCATTATATTCAATTCCTTCAACTTGGGAAAATCCTTTGGAAACTAACCGAGCCTTGTGTCTTTCAACACTTCCATCTGATGCATACTTAGTTCTGTA